>JARQWZ010003346.1:42500-45000 GCA_033150135.1 Gobio occitaniae | reverse complement strand
AATCACTGGTCCAGATTCTTCAACTGGACATCCAATAAAACATGTCATAATAGTACAGATGCCTGATGGGAAGGCCCATTCACACAACAATATAGTTTTACATATCATTCAGAAAAGTCTAAATATAGCTCTTAGTCCCGGGCCTTTGGAACAGATCCATGTGTCCAGTCGGTCGGTCAAACTTGAAACTTGACCCTCCAGGTGTGGTGATGTAGATCCACTTTCAGACGGTCACGCCCTAATTAGTGCCCTATAAAACACCCAACGTGGCGGGAATCCATTGCTTCCTTGATCTCCACTTTGTTGCAAGACATGGAAGCTCAATACTTTATATTTAGTGTGTAATCCAGTTACTTTAAGGTCGGGCGTCTGTCTGTGGGCAGCCTTCCAGGATTTAATCTGTTTTCACTTCCAGAGTAAGGCATAAACCAAACCAACGTTGTAAGATCCGAGGGAACTTGTCTCTGGTGTGGCTAATCCGGTCAGATTCGTAGGATGTGCTTTGGGTTCACGGGTTGCTTCCCTGTAGTGGTCGCCCCAGCGCCCTATCGGTAAGGGTAAGGGCTTGGCCTGAGGTCAAGGACCCTTTCCACTGTGTCTCAGGGGTTGTACCTCAGTTGTAGACCCATACCACAGATAAATATTGTGGAAAGAGATTGTAACCCTTCCTGTTCGAACCGCCCGCTCCAAGTGGGACTCGAACCCCGGTCCGTCGGCATGAAAGTCGGACGCTCTAACAAGGAGGCTAAAGGCTGCAACCCCTAGCGTTAGTCGCTACAGCGATCAGAGGAGTGAGGTTTACTCGCACAGCGACTACTAGCTGACTACTAGCCGTTACACTCACCCCCCTAAACCTCACTCCCATCCGGGTCATGGCACCAATGTCACCCCTCCTGTTCAACCTGCTCCAAGCGGGACTCGAACCCGGGTACGCCATGAACGATATCATCATCCATCGTGATGCCACGCCCCAATAGTTGCCAGCAGCCATATCACCCTGTAGCCCAAGACTGGTTTCCCACTGAAGCTATGCAGCGTTGAGCCTGGTCAGTACCTGGATGGGAGACCAACTGGGAAAACTAGGCTTCTGCTGGAGGAGGTGTTAGTAAGGTGTTAGTAATCATCCCCATATATATACACGATTGGCTTCATCACTCTGTCTCCTCTCCACCAATCAGCTGGTGTGTGTGTGTGTGGTGGGTGTTCTGGCGCAAAATGGCTGCCGTCGCATCATCAGTTGGTGCTGCACATTGGTGTGGTTGAGGAGATTCCCCCTTCTATATGTAAAGCGATTTGAGTGCCTAGAAAAGCACTATATAAATGTAACAAATTATTAATTAATTAATAATGAGAGTCGGACACTCTAACTAGGAGGCTAAAGGCTGCAACCCCTTGTGTCAGTCGCTAGAGCGATCAGATGAGTGAGGTTTACTCGCACAGCGACTACTAGCTGACCTCCGTTACACTGACCCCCCTAAACCTCACTCCCATCCGGGTCATGGCACCAATGCAACCCCTCCTGTTCAACCCACCCGCTCCAAGCGGGACTCGAACCCGGGTCCGCCGGCATGAGAGTCGGACGCTCTAACAATGAGGCTAAAGGCTGCAACCTCTAGTGTCAGTCACAAGAGCGATCAGAGGAGTGAGGTTTACTCACACAGCGACTACTAGCTGACACTCACCCCCCTAAACCTCACTTGATTATTGGACTCCTCAAAAAAGGGGGCATTAGAGAGGTGGAAAAAGGTGATGGCAAGACGTTTTTTCACTCATTATTTCCCCATACCCAAACAAGATTGAGGTCTACGGCCAATCTTCTTGCCCCTGAAATGCAAAATGCTGACAGTTCTGAGGGTAAACAAAGGCGATTGGTTTATCACTCAAGGATGCCTACTTCCAGATTCTACTTGATAAGTCGTTGGCAGTATCTGAGGTTTCAGTTGTTCACGCCACTATGGGTGTTTTATGGGGCAATAATCAGGGCGTGATCGGCACAGTCTTAAAGAGAATCCACGTCAGAGAGTCAAATTCCCGAACATGCAGAATAGATAAAGCAGTGGTCTCTTCACCCAGAGTAACCGAGTGTTTTCTCTATTTCAGATGAATTAGTATCATGAAGAGAATCTGTTGAACTAGCTGATCAGTAAGACCTCAGTATGAACCCTTTAACTGCTATAAAATCAAAGCAAGTTGTGTTATTACAAAATGTGAGGTTCCTGTGAGATTCACTTCTGTCACAAACCAGCGGCCAAATATGAAACCCTTCCAACCATGAACCCTTTCCCGATATGTGTAGCGATGACTTGAGTGTGCTCAGATGAGTCTGTTTGAGTTACTGAAGCTGCTTGTGTTCTCAGGTTGAGAAGAATGAAGAGGCCGATCAGGAGATCAAGCAGGATGGACCCAAACCGGAGGAAAACGCCCACAAGGCCGCCACCAAGATCCAGGCCAGCTTTCGTGGACACATCACCCGGAAAAAAATGAAAGACGGAGAGAAAGA
>JARQWZ010003346.1:0-40000 GCA_033150135.1 Gobio occitaniae | reverse complement strand
TAATGTATCAACTAATGGGATCTCGCGGTAAATGTAAATCCATTAACTCTGACATGTTTCATGACTCCAGTTCTCTGCGGTTTGACTGAGAGCTCTTCCCCCAAGCGCTGGTTTGTAAGTGCATGTGTGTGTGTGTGGTCTTTGCAGAGGCCGTTGAAGACTCTAAACCAGCAGAGGAGGCTGTTTCAGACGCCGGCAAAGAGGAGAAGGTTTAACGGACGACCAGTGAAATGTAACATCATTAATTGATCGACAGCCTGCTCTTCGCCCTGATGATGATGATGAAGGCAGTCTGCTTTATGTTTGTCCTCTCTTTTCTGGTGTGGCCATGATTTTCTGCCATTTGGAGGGAGTTTTCCGATGCAGCCGCGGACACAAAGCTTGAGCTCTTCTCCTCCAGCGGTCCAGCGCTGCTCTTCTGTCCATCCGTCTGCCCTTCTCACCGCATGAGAATCCTTCCTCCAGAGACCAGAACCTTCTCACACACACCCAACTAATACATGTGGCTTCTTTTAATGTCCGTGGTGTTGTTATGACCGTTTAATTGGAGATATTGCTGCACTGATGTTTAAAATGGAGAAAATCCAACAAAAAGAAAAAGCGCCAGCCTTTCTGTTCAAGTGAGTTTGAATCTAAGGAGTAAAATCGTGGAAAATGGTTTCATGTCTGTTTTCAAAATAAAGAAATGTGCCAATTACCTTGTTCTTTCAGTCTGAGTTTGTCTGATTTACAGTAGATGAGTATTATATTTAATGTGTGATCAAATAAGTTCTTATCTGTAGTAGACATGTGCCGGTAAACGATAATACAATATACCGCAATAATGAACATGCACAATATTGTTATCGTGGGCACTTCAAAATACCGTGAATAATTATTTATTACGAATTATTCAGATTTTTAGAATGAATTTTAAGAATACTTTACCCATCAACCGTTTAAAATGAAAAACACGTCAAATAGGAACGCGCACTGATGTAAATAGACCGTGCATGAGCCGAGCACATGGCGGAATGAGGAGACGCTGAAGTGCACATTCACTCTTCGACAGCAGAGGGCGCTGACGCAACAGCAGAAATGCAGCAGTTTCCCCAGTAATCACACAACCTAATACATAATACTTAAAGACTTAAGGCTATTCATTTTCAAAATTGCATTTTATATTTTAATCTGGACTAAATTACATGCCCTAGATATTGTTTGAATATGTTCTGACTGTTGTTCAATCACACACTTTACAAGGCTCCAGTATTTAACATTAGTTCCTTCATTAACAAACTGACAATGAAAAATACTTCTAAAGCATGTATTAATCTTAGTTAAATGTACATTTCAGCATACCTATTGTTCTTTATAATTCTTTTGCACTTGAATCTGTTTTAAATATTTGTTTACTTTATACATTTTTGTGTATTGCTTTATTGTATTTAAATGTTTGGTTCTTTTGTTATAAGAAAGTGATTTAACCTGTTATAGTATGACAACACTTTTTTTGCAACTTATTTCAATATCGTGATAATACCGTATTACCGTGATAAAAGCTTCAGCAATTAATCGCAACATGAAAATTTGATACCGGCACATGCCTAATCTGAAGGAGCTGAGGGATTCTTTTAATGTTTCAGAATTCACACATTGATTTCATCATTGCAGAGATCGTTTGAAATTAAAATGTAACCTCTTACTTTTATTATACTCAGCATGATCATCTCAACTGTACAGAATTCATACTTAATACATTAATACGGAATTTATATATGTATATATTAAATAAATGGCAATGTAACTGTAGTGTGCACTTGTTATAAAAAGCATGTGCATCTGTTGCCTGAGATTATAATTATTGCTGCTGACTTCTCCCTGCTCTAAGATTGTTTAACTCACAGTCCCTGCATTATTAATTACAGGTCAAACGTCTGAATTTATCAAGTTCTCGCTCAAATGAGCATTGACCTAAAACTTCATATTTCACTTGTAAAAAAACCCCCCAAAAACTTAAACGTAAAATTCTTATGAAAAGTATACTATAAAATGCTTAATGAAAATACTTATAAAAAGTGTTCTCACAAAATGTTTATAGAAAATAGGGTTCTATTAGTATTTTCTATAAAAATTGTATAATTGCACTTTTCATAAGTATTTTCTATAAGAATTTTACAAGTACACTTTTCATTAGTATTTTCTATAAATATTTTATAAGTACACTTTTCATAAGTATTTTATAAGTACATTTTTCATGAGTATTTCATAAGTATTTCATAAGTACTTAATATGTACAATTTTTATAAGTATTTTATAATTATTTCATAAGTACTTAATATGTACACTTTTCATAAGTATTTCATAAGTATTTTATAAGTACAATTTTCATTAGTATTTTATAAGTATTTCATAAGTACTTAATATGTACACTTTTCATAAGTATTTTATAATTATTTAATAAGTACTTAATATGTACACTTTTCATAAGTATTTCATAAGTATTTTATAAGTATTTCATAAATATTTTATAAGTATTTCATAAGTACTTAATATGTACACTTTACATAAGTATTTTATAAGTATTTCATAAATATTTTATAAGTGTTTCATAAGTACTTAATATGTACACTTTACATAAGTATTTTATAATTATTTCATAAATATTTTATAAGTATTTCATAAGTACTTAATATGTACACTTTACATAAGTATTTTATAAGTATTTCATAAGTACTTAATATGTACACTTTTCATAAGTATTTTCTATAAGTATTTTATAAGTACACTTTTCATAAGTATTTTATAAGTATTTCATAAATATTTAATATGTACACTTTACATAAGTATTTTATAAGTATTTCATAAGTACTTAATATGTACACTTATCATAAGTATTTCATAAGTATTTCATAAGTATTTTATAAGTACACTTTTCATAAGTATTTTATAAGTATTTCATAAGTATTTTGTAAGTACACTTTTCATAAGTAATTTATAAGTATTTCATAAGTATTTTATAAGTACACTTTTCATAAGTATTTCATTAGTATTTTATAAGTACACTTTTCATAAGTATATCATAAGTATTTTATAAGTATATCATAAGTATTTCATAAGTATTTCATAAGTATTTTATAAGTATTTTATAAGTATTTCATAAGTATTTCATATGTACACTTTTCATAAGTATTTTATAAGTATTTCATAAGTATTTCATAAGTATTTCATATGTACACTTTTCATGAGTATTTTATAATTATTTCATAAGTACTTAATATGTACACTTTTCATAAGTATTTTATAAGTATTTTATAAGTATTTCATAAGTATTTCATATGTACACTTTTCATGAGTATTTCATAAGTATTTCATAAGTACTTAATATGTACACTTTTCATAAGTATTTTATAAGTACACTTTTCATAAGTATTTCATTAGTATTTTATAAGTACACTTTTCATAAGTATTTTACATTTACATTACATTCCAAAGCGACTTACAAATAAGGGCAATAGAAGCAGCTAGAGCAGTCGAAGGGCAACAATATCAGCAATATGCAAGTGCTGTAACAAGTCTCAGTTAGTCTAGCACAGAACAGAATTTTTTTTAATTTAATAAATTAGACAGACAGACAATGAATAGAATGATAAGTGCTATTCTCGATTGGTCAGGTGTTGCTGGAAGAGATGTGTCTTTAGACGTTTTTTGTAAATGGCTACAGACTCGGCCGCACAAATTGAGATAGGCAGGTCATTCCACCAGGTGGGAACGGTCCAGGAAAAGGTCTGTGACAGCGATTTCATGCCTTTTTGGTATGGCACCACAAGGCGTCGTTCACTGGCAGAACGCAAGTTCCTGAAGGGTGTGTAAGTCTGAACGAGCGAGTTTAGGTATATTGGTGCAGAGCCAGTGGATGTTTTGAAGGCGAGCACCAGTGCCTTGAATTTAATGCGAGCGGCTATTGGTAGCCAGTGCAGACTGATGAGGAGAGGCGTGACGTGTGCTCTCTTCGGCTCACTAAAGACCAACCTCGCCGCTGCATTCTGGATCAGTTGCAAGGGTTTGGTAGTGCATGCCGGAAGGCCCGCAAGAAGAGCATTACAGTAGTCCAGTCTGGAGAGAACGAGAGCTTGGACCAGTAGTTGTGTGGCATGATCTGATAGGAAGGGTCTAACCTTCCTAATGTTGAATAGTGCAAATCTGCAGGACCGGGTTGTTGCAGTGATGTGGTCAGTGAATTTTAGCTGATCATCAATCACAACCCCAAGGTTCCTGGCTGTCCTGGACGGAGTTATGGTTGATGAATCTAGCTGAATCGAGAGAATGGAGAAGTAAAATACTTATTTCATTAGTATTTTACAAGTACACTTTTCAGAAGTATTTCATAAGTATTTGATAATTATTTCATAAGTATTTAATATATACACTTTTCATAAGTATTTTATAAGTATTTTATAAGTATTTCATAAGTATTTTGTAAGTACACTTTTCATAAGTATTTCATTAGTATTTTACAAGTACACTTTTCATAAGTATTTCATAAGTATTTTACAAGTACACTTTTCATAAGTATTTCATAAGTATTTTATAAGTATTTTATAAGTATTTCATAAGTATTTCATAAGTATTTAATGTGTACACTTTTCATAAGTTTTTCATAAGTTTTTCATAAGTATTTTATAAGTATTTCATAAGTATTTTATAAGTATTTCATAAGTATTTCATAAGTATTTTATAAGTATTTCATAAGTATTTAATATGTACACTTTTCAGAAGTATTTCATAAGTACGGTATTTCATAAGTACTTAATATGTACACTTTTCATAAGTATTTTATAAGTATTTTATAAGTATTTCATAAGTATTTTATAAGTATTTTATAAGTATTTTATAAGTATTTCATAAGTATTTTATAAGTATTTCATAAGTATTTAATATGTAAACTTTTCATAAGTATTTCATAAGTATTTCATAAGTATTTAATATGTACACTTTTTTATAAGTATTTCATAAGAATTTTATAAGTACACTTTTCATAAGTATTTTATAAGTACACTTTTCATAAGTATTTTATAAGTACACTTTTCATAAGTATTTTATAAGTATTTCATAAGTATTTTATAATTATTTCATAAGTACCTAATATGTACACTTTTCATAAGTATTTTATAAGTATTTCATAAGTATTTGATAATTATTTCATAAGTATTTAATATGTACACTTTTCATAAGTATGTTATAAGTATTTCATAAGTATTTTATAAGTACACTTTTCATAAGTATTTTATAAGTATTTTATAAGTATTTCATAAGTATTTTATAAGTATTTCATAAGTATTTAATATGTACACTTTTCATAAGTTTTTCATAAGTATTTTATAAGTATTTCATAAGTATTTCATAAGTATTTTATAAGTATTTTATAAGTATTTCATAAGTATTTCATAAGTATTTAATATGTACACTTTTCATAAGTAGTTCATAAGTATTTTATAAGTACAATTTTCATTAGTATTTTATAAGTACACTTTTCATGAGTATTTCATAAGTATTTTGTAAGTACAATTTTTATTAGTATTGTATAAGTACACTTTTCATGAGTATTTCATAAGTACGGTATTTCATAAGTAATTAATATGTACACTTTTCATAATAAAAAAAAATTATAAGTATTTCATAAGTATTTTATAATTATTTCATAAGTACTTAATATGTACACTTGTCATAAGTATTTCATAAGTATTTAATATGTATGCTTTTCATAAGTATTTCATAAGAATTTTATAAGTATTTCATAAGTATTTTATAAGTATTTCATAAGTATTTAATATGTACACTTTTCATAAGTATTTCATAAGTATTTCATAAGTATTTTATAATTATTTCATAAGTACTCAATATGTACGCTTTTCATAAGTATTTTATAAGTATTTCATAAGTATTTTATAAATACACTTTTCATAAGTATTTTATAAGTATTTTATAAGTATTTCGTAAGTATTTTGTAAGTACAATTTTCATTAGTATTTTATAAGTACACTTTTCATGAGTATTTCATAAGTACTTAATATGTACACTTTTCATAAGTATTTTATAAGTATTTTATAAGTATTTCATAAGTATTTTATAAGTATTTCATAAGTATTTAATATGTACACTTTTCATAAGTATTTCATAAGTATTTCATAAGTATTTTATAATTATTTCATAAGTACTTAATATGTACGCTTTTCATAAGTATTTTATAAGTATTTCATAAGTATTTTATAAATACACTTTTCATAAGTATTTTATAAGTATTTTATAAGTATTTCGTAAGTATTTTGTAAGTACAATTTTCATTAGTATTTTAAAAGTACACTTTTCATGAGTATTTCATAAGTACAGTATTTCATAAGTACTTAATATGTACACTTTTCATAAAAAAAAAAAAAGTATTTCATAAGTATTTTATAAGTATTTCATAAGTATTTTATAATTATTTCATAAGTATTTAATATGTACACTTTTCATAAGTATTTTATAAGTATTTCATAAGTATTTTATAATGATTTCATAAGTCATTAATATGTACGCTTTTCATAAGTATTTTATAAGTATTTCATAAGTATTTTATAAATACACTTTTCATAAGTATTTTATAAGTATTTTATAAGTATTTCATAAGTATTTTATAAGTATTTTATAAGTATTTCACAAGTATTTAATAAGTACACTTTTCATAAGTATTTCATAAGTATTTTATAAGTATTTCATAAGTATTTAATATGTACACTTTTCATAAGTATTTTATAAGTATTTCATAAGTATTTTATAAGTACACTTTTCATAAGTATTTTATAAGTATTTCATAAGTATTTTATAAATACACTTTTCATAAGTATTTTATAAGTATTTTATAAGTATTTCGTAAGTATTTTGTAAGTACACTTTTCATAATTATTTAAAAAGTATTTTATAAGTATTTCATAAGTATTTTATAAATACACTTTTCATAAGTATTTTATAAGTATTTCATAAGTATTTTATAATTATTTCATAAGTATTTAATATGTACACTTTTCATAAGGATTTTATAAGTATTTCATAAGTATTTTATAAGTATTTCATAAGTATTTCATAAGTACACTTTTCATAAGTATTTCAGAAGTATTTTATAAGTATTTCATAAGTATTTAATATGTACACTTTTCATAAGTATTTTATAAGTATTTCATAAGTATTTTATAATGATTTCATAAGTACTTAATATGTACGCTTTTCATAAGTATTTTATAAGTATTTCATAAGTATTTTATAAATACACTTTTCATAAGTATTTTATAAGTATTTTATAAGTATTTCATAAGTATTTTATAAGTATTTTATAAGTATTTCACAAGTATTTAATAAGTACACTTTTCATAAGTATTTCATAAGTATTTTATAAGTATTTCATAAGTATTTAATATGTACACTTTTCATAAGTATTTTATAAGTATTTCATAAGTATTTTATAATTATTTCATAAGTACCTAATATGTACACTTTTCATAAGTATTTTATAAGTATTTCATAAGTATTTGATAATTATTTCATAAGTATTTAATATGTACACTTTTCATAAGTATGTTATAAGTATTTCATAAGTATTTTATAAGTACACTTTTCATAAGTATTTTATAAGTATTTTATAAGTATTTCATAAGTATTTTGTAAGTACACTTTTCATAAGTATTTCATTAGTATTTTACAAGTACACTCTTCATAAGTATTTTATAAGTATTTCATAAGTATTTTATAAGTATTTCATAAGTATTTAATATGTACACTTTTCATAAGTTTTTCATAAGTATTTTATAAGTATTTCATAAGTATTTCATAAGTATTTCATAAGTATTTTATAAGTATTTCATAAGTATTTCATAAGTATTTAATATGTACACTTTTCATAAGTAGTTCATAAGTATTTTATAAGTACAATTTTCATTAGTATTTTATAAGTACACTTTTCATGAGTATTTCATAAGTATTTTGTAAGTACAATTTTCATTAGTATTTTATAAGTACACTTTTCATGAGTATTTCATAAGTACGGTATTTCATAAGTAATTAATATGTACACTTTTCATAATAAAAAAAAAATATAAGTATTTCATAAGTATTTTATAATTATTTCATAAGTACTTAATATGTACACTTTTCATAAGTATTTCATAAGTATTTAATATGTATGCTTTTCATAAGTATTTCATAAGAATTTTATAAGTACAATTTTCATTAGTATTTTATAAGTACACTTTCCATGAGTATTTCATAAGTACTTAATATGTACACTTTTCATAAGTATTTTATAAGTATTTTATAAGTATTTCATAAGTATTTTATAAGTATTCCATAAGTATTTAATATGTACACTTTTCATAAGTATTTCATAAGTATTTCATAAGTATTTTATAATTATTTCAAAAGTACTTAATATGTACGCTTTTCATAAGTATTTTATAAGTATTTCATAACTATTTTATAAATACACTTTTCATAAGTAATTTATAAGTATTTTATAAGTATTTCGTAAGTATTTTGTAAGTACAATTTTCATTAGTATTTTATAAGTACACTTTTCATGAGTATTTCATAAGTACAGTATTTCATAAGTACTTAATATGTACACTTTTCATAAAAAAAAATATAAGTATTTCATAAGTATTTTATAAGTATTTCATAAGTATTTTATAATTATTTCATAAGTATTTAATATGTACACTTTTCATAAGTATTTTATAAGTATTTCATAAGTATTTTATAATGATTTCATAAGTCATTAATATGTACGCTTTTCATAAGTATTTTATAAGTATTTCATAAGTATTTTATAAATACACTTTTCATAAGTATTTTATAAGTATTTTATAAGTATTTCATAAGTATTTTATAAGTATTTTATAAGTATTTCACAAGTATTTAATAAGTACACTTTTCATAAGTATTTCATAAGTATTTTATAAGTATTTCATAAGTATTTAATATGTACACTTTTCATAAGTATTTTATAAGTATTTCATAAGTATTTTATAAGTACACTTTTCATAAGTATTTTATAAGTATTTCATAAGTATTTTATAAATACACTTTTCATAAGTATTTTATAAGTATTTTATAAGTATTTCGTAAGTATTTTGTAAGTACACTTTTCATAATTATTTAAAAAGTATTTTATAAGTATTTCATAAGTATTTTATAAATACACTTTTCATAAGTATTTTATAAGTATTTCATAAGTATTTTATAATTATTTCATAAGTATTTAATATGTACACTTTTCATAAGGATTTTATAAGTATTTCATAAGTATTTTATAAGTATTTCATAAGTATTTCATAAGTACACTTTTCATAAGTATTTCAGAAGTATTTTATAAGTATTTCATAAGTATTTAATATGTACACTTTTCATAAGTATTTTATAAGTCTTTCATAAGTATTTTATAAGTATTTTATAATTATTTCATAAGTACTTAATATGTACACTTGTCATAAGTATTTCATAAGTATTTAATATGTATGCTTTTCATAAGTATTTCATAAGAATTTTATAAGTATTTCATAAGTATTTTATAAGTATTTCATAAGTATTTAATATGTACACTTTTCATAAGTATTTCATAAGTATTTCATAAGTATTTTATAATTATTTCATAAGTACTCAATATGTACGCTTTTCATAAGTATTTTATAAGTATTTCATAAGTATTTTATAAATACACTTTTCATAAGTATTTTATAAGTATTTTATAAGTATTTCGTAAGTATTTTGTAAGTACAATTTTCATTAGTATTTTATAAGTACACTTTTCATGAGTATTTCATAAGTACTTAATATGTACACTTTTCATAAGTATTTTATAAGTATTTTATAAGTATTTCATAAGTATTTTATAAGTATTTCATAAGTATTTAATATGTACACTTTTCATAAGTATTTCATAAGTATTTCATAAGTATTTTATAATTATTTCATAAGTACTTAATATGTACGCTTTTCATAAGTATTTTATAAGTATTTCATAAGTATTTTATAAATACACTTTTCATAAGTATTTTATAAGTATTTTATAAGTATTTCGTAAGTATTTTGTAAGTACAATTTTCATTAGTATTTTAAAAGTACACTTTTCATGAGTATTTCATAAGTACAGTATTTCATAAGTACTTAATATGTACACTTTTCATAAAAAAAAAAAAAGTATTTCATAAGTATTTTATAAGTATTTCATAAGTATTTTATAATTATTTCATAAGTATTTAATATGTACACTTTTCATAAGTATTTTATAAGTATTTCATAAGTATTTTATAATGATTTCATAAGTACTTAATATGTACGCTTTTCATAAGTATTTTATAAGTATTTCATAAGTATTTTATAAATACACTTTTCATAAGTATTTTATAAGTATTTTATAAGTATTTCATAAGTATTTTATAAGTATTTTATAAGTATTTCACAAGTATTTAATAAGTACACTTTTCATAAGTATTTCATAAGTATTTTATAAGTATTTCATAAGTATTTAATATGTACACTTTTCATAAGTATTTTATAAGTATTTCATAAGTATTTTATAATTATTTCATAAGTACCTAATATGTACACTTTTCATAAGTATTTTATAAGTATTTCATAAGTATTTGATAATTATTTCATAAGTATTTAATATGTACACTTTTCATAAGTATGTTATAAGTATTTCATAAGTATTTTATAAGTACACTTTTCATAAGTATTTTATAAGTATTTTATAAGTATTTCATAAGTATTTTGTAAGTACACTTTTCATAAGTATTTCATTAGTATTTTACAAGTACACTCTTCATAAGTATTTTATAAGTATTTCATAAGTATTTTATAAGTATTTCATAAGTATTTAATATGTACACTTTTCATAAGTTTTTCATAAGTATTTTATAAGTATTTCATAAGTATTTCATAAGTATTTCATAAGTATTTTATAAGTATTTCATAAGTATTTCATAAGTATTTAATATGTACACTTTTCATAAGTAGTTCATAAGTATTTTATAAGTACAATTTTCATTAGTATTTTATAAGTACACTTTTCATGAGTATTTCATAAGTATTTTGTAAGTACAATTTTCATTAGTATTTTATAAGTACACTTTTCATGAGTATTTCATAAGTACGGTATTTCATAAGTAATTAATATGTACACTTTTCATAATAAAAAAAAAATATAAGTATTTCATAAGTATTTTATAATTATTTCATAAGTACTTAATATGTACACTTTTCATAAGTATTTCATAAGTATTTAATATGTATGCTTTTCATAAGTATTTCATAAGAATTTTATAAGTACAATTTTCATTAGTATTTTATAAGTACACTTTCCATGAGTATTTCATAAGTACTTAATATGTACACTTTTCATAAGTATTTTATAAGTATTTTATAAGTATTTCATAAGTATTTTATAAGTATTCCATAAGTATTTAATATGTACACTTTTCATAAGTATTTCATAAGTATTTCATAAGTATTTTATAATTATTTCAAAAGTACTTAATATGTACGCTTTTCATAAGTATTTTATAAGTATTTCATAACTATTTTATAAATACACTTTTCATAAGTAATTTATAAGTATTTTATAAGTATTTCGTAAGTATTTTGTAAGTACAATTTTCATTAGTATTTTATAAGTACACTTTTCATGAGTATTTCATAAGTACAGTATTTCATAAGTACTTAATATGTACACTTTTCATAAAAAAAAATATAAGTATTTCATAAGTATTTTATAAGTATTTCATAAGTATTTTATAATTATTTCATAAGTATTTAATATGTACACTTTTCATAAGTATTTTATAAGTATTTCATAAGTATTTTATAATGATTTCATAAGTCATTAATATGTACGCTTTTCATAAGTATTTTATAAGTATTTCATAAGTATTTTATAAATACACTTTTCATAAGTATTTTATAAGTATTTTATAAGTATTTCATAAGTATTTTATAAGTATTTTATAAGTATTTCACAAGTATTTAATAAGTACACTTTTCATAAGTATTTCATAAGTATTTTATAAGTATTTCATAAGTATTTAATATGTACACTTTTCATAAGTATTTTATAAGTATTTCATAAGTATTTTATAAGTACACTTTTCATAAGTATTTTATAAGTATTTCATAAGTATTTTATAAATACACTTTTCATAAGTATTTTATAAGTATTTTATAAGTATTTCGTAAGTATTTTGTAAGTACACTTTTCATAATTATTTAAAAAGTATTTTATAAGTATTTCATAAGTATTTTATAAATACACTTTTCATAAGTATTTTATAAGTATTTCATAAGTATTTTATAATTATTTCATAAGTATTTAATATGTACACTTTTCATAAGGATTTTATAAGTATTTCATAAGTATTTTATAAGTATTTCATAAGTATTTCATAAGTACACTTTTCATAAGTATTTCAGAAGTATTTTATAAGTATTTCAGAAGTATTTAATATGTACACTTTTCATAAGTATTTTATAAGTCTTTCATAAGTATTTTATAAGTATTTTATAAGTATTTCACAAGTATTTCATAAGTACACTTTTCATAAGTATTTCATAAGTATTTTATAAGTATTTCATAAGTATTTAATATGTACACTTTTCATAAGTATTTTATAAGTATTTCATAAGTATTTTATAATTATTTCATAAGTACTTAATATGTACACTTTTCATAAGTATTTTATAAGTATTTCATAAGTATTTTATAAGTATTTCATAAGTATTTTATAAGTACACTTTTCATAAGTATTTTATAAGTATTTCATAAGTATTTTATAAATACACTTTTCATAAGTATTTTATAAGTATTTTATAAGTATTTCGTAAGTATTTTGTAAGTACACTTTTCATAATTATTTAAAAAGTATTTTATAAGTATTTCATAAGTACTTTATAAATACACTTTTCATAAGTATTTTATAAGTATTTCGTAAGTATTTTATAAGTATTTTATAAGTATTTCATAAGTATTTCATAAGTACACTTTTCATAAGTATTTCAGAAGTATTTTATAAGTATTTCATAAGTATTTAATATGTACACTTTTCATAAGTATTTTATAAGTATTTCATAAGTATTTCATAAGTATTTCATTAGTATTTTATAAGTACACTTTTCATAAGTATTTTATAAGTATTTCATAAGTATTAGCCTGCCGGTACCTGTCAGCTGCCTCAGGAGTCCCACAAGCCAGCCAGGCCCGATAGGACTCCTTCTTCAGCTTGACGGCATCCCTTACTTCCGGTGTCCACCACCGGTTTCGGGGATTGCCGCCTCGACAGGCACCGGAGACCTTGCGTCCACAGCTCCGAGCAGCCGCTTTGACAATGGAGGTGGAGAACATGGTCCACTCGGACTCAATATCTCCAGCCTCCCTCGGGATCCGGTCGAAGCTCTGCCGGAGGCAGGAGTTGAAGATCTCTCTGACAGGAGACTCGGCCAAACGTTCCCAGCAGACCCTCACAGTACGTTTGGGTCTACCGAGTCTATCCAGCTTCCTCCCCCGCCATCGGATCCAACTCACCACCAGGTGGTGATCAGTTGACAGCTCCGCCCCTCTCTTCACCCGAGTGTCCAAGACATACGGCCGCAGGTCAGATGAAACGACCATGAAGTCGATCATTGACCTACGACCTAGGGTGTCCTGGTGCCATGTGCACTGATGGACACCCTTATGCTTGAACATGGTGTTCGTTATGGACAAACTGTAACTTGCACAGAAGTCCAATAACTGAACACCACTCGGGTTCAGATCAGGGGGGCCGTTCCTCCCAATCACGCCCCTCCAGGTGTCACTGTCACTGCCCACGTGGGCGTTGAAGTCCCCCAGTAGAACGACGGAGTCCCCAGTCGGAGCACTCTCCAGCACCCCTCCCAGGGACACCAAGAAGGTCGGGTACTCTGCACTGCTGTTTGGCCCGTAGGCACACACAACAGTGAGAGACCTATCCCCGAGCCGAAGCCGCAGGGAAACGACCCTCTCGTTCAACGGGGTAAACTCCAACACATGGCGGCAGAGCTGGGGGGCTATAAGCAAACCCACACCAGCCCGCCGCCTCTCACCATGGGCAACTCCAGAGTGGTGAAGAGTCCATCCCCTCTCGAGAAGTGTGGTTCCAGAGCCCAAGCCGTGCGTGAAGGTGATTCCGACTATCTCTAGTCGGAACCTCTCAACCTCACGCACAAGCTCAGGCTCTTTCCCCGCCAGCGAGGTGACATTCCATGTCCCAAGAGCTAGTTTCCGTGTCCAGGGATCGGGTCGTCTAGGCCCCCGCCTTCGACTGCCGCCCGATTCGCTTTGCACCGGCCCCCTACGGTCCCTCCCGTGAGTGGTGAGCCCATGGGAAGGTGTCCCCACGTCGCTCCTTTGGGCTGAGCCCGGCCGGACCCCGTGGGGAAAGGCCCGGCCACCAGGCGCTCGCATACGAGCCCCAACCCCAGGCCTGGCTCCAGGGTGGGGCCCCGGCTGCGCCATACCGGGCGACGTCACGGTCCTCCTTTTCTTTGGCATCATAAGGGTTTTTGAACTGCTCTTAGTCTGACCCGTCACCTAGGACCTGTTTGCCTTGGGAGACCCTACCAGGGGCATATAGCCCCGGACAACGTAGCTCCTAGGGTCATTCGGGTACTCAAACCCCTCCACCACGTTAAGGTGGCAGTTCATGGAGGAGCCGATAGTGGAACCTCGGATTCAGGAGGAACAGTGTGGTTTTCGTCCTGGTCGTGGAACACTGGACCAGCTCTATACCCTCTACAGGGTGCTGGAGGGTTCATGGGAGTTTGCCCAACCAGTCCACATTTGTTTTGTGGATTTGGAGAAGGCATTCGACTGTGTCCCTCGCGGCGTCCTGTGGAGGGTGCTGGGGGAATATGGGGTCCGGGGTCCTTTGCTGAGGGCTGTCCGGTCCCTGTATGACCGAAGCAGGAGTTTGGTCCGCATTGCCGGCAGTAAGTCAGACTTGTTCCCGGTGCATGTTGGACTCCGGCAGGGCTGCCCTTTGTCGCCGGTTCTGTTCATAATTTTTATGGACAGAATTTCTAGGCGCAGCCAAGGGCCGGAGGGTGTCAGGTTTGGGGACCACACGGTTTCGTCTCTGCTCTTTGCGGATGACGTTGTCGTGTTGGCCCCTTCTAACCAGGACCTTCAGCATGCACTGGGACGGTTTGCAGCCGAGTGTGAAGCGGCTGGGATGGGGATCAGCACCTCCAAATCTGAGGCCATGGTCCTCAGTCGGAAAAGGGTGGCTTGCCCACTTCAGGTTGGTGGAGAGTTCCTGCCCCAAGTGGAGGAGTTCAAGTATCTAGGGGTCTTGTTCACCAGTGAGGGGAGGATGGAACGGGAGATTGACAGACGGATCGGTGCAGCTTCTGCAGTAATGCGGTCGATGTACCGGTCTGTCGTGGTGAAGAAAGAGCTAAGCCGTAAGGCGAAGCTCTCGATTTACCGGTCAATCTACGTTCCTACTCTCACCTATGGTCATGAGCTTTGGGTCATGACCGAAAGGACAAGATCCCGGATACAGGCGGCCGAAATGAGCTTTCTCCGCAGGGTGGCTGGGCGATCCCTTAGAGATAGGGTGAGAAGCTCAGTCACTCGGGAGGAACTCGGAGTAGAGCCGCTGCTCCTCCACATCGAGAGGGGACAGCTGAGGTGGATCGGGCATCTGTTCCGGATGCCTCCTGAACGCCTTCCAGGGAAGGTGTTTCGGGCATGTCCAACCGGGAAGAGGCCCCGGGGAAGACCAAGGACACGCTGGAGGGACTATGTCTCCCGGCTGGCCTTGGAACGCCTCGGTGTCCCCCCGGAAGAGCTAGAGGAAGTGTCTAGGGAGAGGGAAGTCTGGGCATCTCTGCTTAGACTGCTGCCCCCGCGACCCGGCCCCGGATAAGCGGAAGAAGATGGATGGATGGATGGATACTGATCAAATTATTGATCTAAAGCCCACACTGTCACTGTATGATACTTGAAATTTTTCCAGAATGGCTATACAGCTGAATAAAATTATGCTGCATTATTTTCCTGTTTAACACTGTAAAGCTGCTTTGAAACAATCTACATTGTTAAAAGTGCTATATAAATAAAGTTGACTTGACTTGACTTGACTTATAAGTATTTCATAAGTATTTTATAATGATTTCATAAGTACTTAATATGTACGCTTTCATAAGTATTTTATAAGTATTTCATAAGTATTTTATAAATACACTTTTCATAAGTATTTTATAAGTATTTTATAAGTATTTCGTAAGTATTTTGTAAGTACACTTTTCATAATTATTTAAAAAGTATTTTATAAGTATTTCATAAGTATTTTATAAATACACTTTTCATAAGTATTTTATAAGTATTTCATAAGTATTTTATAATTATTTCATAAGTATTTAATATGTACACTTTTCATAAGTATTTTATAAGTATTTCATAAGTATTTTATAAGTATTTCACAAGTATTTCATAAGTAAACTTTTCATAAGTATTTCAGAAGTATTTTATAAGTATTTCATAAGTATTTAATATGTACACTTTTCATAAGTATTTTATAAGTATTTCATAGGTATTTTATAATTATTTCATAAGTACTTACTATGTACACTTTTCATAAGTATTTTATAAGTATTTCATAAGTATTTTATAAGTATTTCATAAGTACACTTTTCATAAGTATTTTATAAGTATTTCATAAGTATTTTATAAATACACTTTTCATAAGTAATTTATAAGTATTTTATAAGTATTTCGTAAGTATTTTGTAAGTACACTTTTCATAATTATTTAAAAAGTATTTTATAAGTATTTCATAAGTATTTTATAAATACACTTTTCATAAGTATTTTATAAGTATTTCATAAGTATTTCATAAGTACACTTTTCATAAGTATTTCAGAAGTATTTTATAAGTATTTCAGAAGTATTTAATATGTACACTTTTCATAAGTATTTTATAAGTATTTTATAAGTATTTCATAATTATTTTATAAGCATTTCATAAGTACTTAATATGTACACTTTACATAAGTATTTTATAAGTATTTCATAAGTACTTAATATGTACACTTTTCATAAGTATTTTATAAGTATTTCATAAGTATTTTATAATTATTTCATAAGTATTTAATATGTACACTTTTCATAAGTATTTTATAAGTATTTCATAAGAATTGTATAAGTATTTTAAAAGTATTTCATAAATATTTAATAAGTACTTAATATCTACACTTTTCATAAGTATTTTATTAGTACACTTTTCATAAGTATTTCATAAGTACACTTTTCATAAGTATTTCATAAGTATTTTATAAGTATTTCATAAGTATTTAACATGTACACTTTTCATAAGTATTTTTTAAGTATTTAATAAGTATTTTATAAGTATTTCATAAGTATTTTATAAGTACACTTTTCATAAGTATTTCATTAGTATTTTATAAGTACACTTTTCATAAGTATTTTATAAGTATTTCATAAGTATTTAATATGTACACTTTTCATAAGTATTTTATAAGTATTTCATAAGTATTTAATATGTACACTTTTCATAAGTATTTTATAAGTATTTCATAAATATTTAATAAGTACTTAATATCTACACTTTTCATAAGTATTTTATTAGTACACTTTTCATAAGTATTTCATAAGTACACTTTTCATAAGTATTTCATAAGTATTTTATAAGTATTTCATAAGTATTTAACATGTACACTTTTCATAAGTATTTTTTAAGTATTTAATAAGTATTTTATAAGTATTTCATAAGTATTTTATAAGTACACTTTTCATAAGTATTTCATTAGTATTTTATAAGTACACTTTTCATAAGTATTTTATAAGTATTTCATAAGTATTTAATATGTACACTTTTCATAAGTATTTTATAAGTATTTTATAAGTACACTTTTCATAAGTATTTCATAAGTATTTTATAAGTACACTTTTCATGAGTTTTTCATAAGTTTTTCATAAGTATTTTATAAGTGTTTCATAAATATTTTATAAGTATTTCATAAGTATTTAATATGTTCACTTTTCATAAGTATTTTATAAGTACACTTTTCATAAGTATTTCATAAGTATTTTATAAGTACACTTTTCATAAGTTTTTCATAAGTTTTTCATAAGTATTTTATAAGTATTTCATAAGTATTTTATAAGTATTTCATAAGTATTTAATATGTACACTTTTCATAAGTATTTTATAAGTATTTCATAAGTATTTTATAATTATTTCATAAGTTCTTAATATGTACACTTTTCATAAGTATTTCATAAGTATTTCATAAGTATTTAATATGTACGCTTTTCATAAGTATTTCATAAGTATTTTATAAGTACACTTTTCATAAGTATTTCATAAGTATTTTATAAGTACACTTTTCATGAGTTTTTCATAAGTTTTTCATAAGTATTTTATAAGTGTTTCATAAATATTTTATAAGTATTTCATAAGTATTTAATATGTTCACTTTTCATAAGTATTTTATAAGTACACTTTTCATAAGTATTTCATAAGTATTTTGTAAGTACACTTTTCATAAGTTTTTCATAAGTTTTTCATAAGTATTTTATAAGTATTTCATAAGTATTTTATAAGTATTTCATAAGTATTTAATATGTACACTTTTCATAAGTATTTTATAAGTATTTCATAAGTATTTTATAATGATTTCATAAGTACTTAATATGTATGCTTTTCATAAGTATTTTATAAGTATTTCATAAGTATTTTATAAATACACTTTTCATAAGTATTTTATAAGTATTTCGTAAGTATTTTGTAAGTACACTTTTCATAATTATTTAAAAAGTATTTTATAAGTATTTCATAAGTATTTTATAAATACACTTTTCATAAGTATTTTATAAGTATTTCATAAGTATTTTATAATTATTTCATAAGTATTTAATATGTACACTTTTCATAAGTATTTTTTAAGTATTTCATAAGTATTTTATAAGTATTTTATAAGTATTTCACTGGTATTTCATAAGTACTCTTTTCATAAGTATTTCAGAAGTATTTTATAAGTATTTCATAAGTATTTAATATGTACACTTTTCATAAGTATTTTATAAGTATTTCATAGGTATTTTATAATTATTTCATAAGTACTTAATATGTACACTTTTCATAAGTATTTTATAAGTATTTCATAAGTATTTTATAAGTATTTCATAAGTATTTTATAAGTACACTTTTCATAAGTATTTAATAAGTATTTCATAAGTATTTTATAAATACACTTTTCATAAGTATTTTATAAGTATTTTATAAGTATTTCGTAAGCATTTTGTAAGTACACTTTTCATTATTATTTAAAAAGTATTTTATAAGTATTTCATAAGTATTTTATAAAAACACTTTTCATAAGTATTTTATAACTATTTCATAAGTATTTTATAATTATTTCATAAGTATTTAATATGTACACTTTTCATAAGTATTTTATAAGTATTTCGTAAGTATTTTATAAGTATTTTATAAGTATTTCATAAGTATTTCATTAGTATTTCATTAGTATTTTATAAGTACACTTTTCATAAGTATTTTATAAGTATTTCATAAGTATTTAATATGTACACTTTTCATAAGTATTTTATAAGTACACTTTTCATAAGTATTTCATAAGTATTTTATAAGTACACTTTTCATAAGTATTTCATAAGTATTTCATAAGTACTTAATATGTACACTTTTCATAAGTATTTTATAAGTACACTTTTCATAAGTATTTCATAAGTATTTTATAAGTATTTTATATGTATTTTATAAGTATTTCATATGTACACTTTTCATGTATTTTTACAAGTATTTCATAAGTAGTTAATATGTACACTTTCATAAGTATTTCATAAGTATTTCATAAGTACACTTTTCATAAGTATTTTCTATAATTATTTTATAAGCACACTTTTCATAAGTATTTCATAATTATTTTATAAGTACACTTTTCATGAGTATTTCATAAGTATTTCATAAGTACTTAATATGTACACTTTTCATAAGTATTTTATAAGTATTTTATAAGTATTTCATAATTATTTTATAAGCATTTCATAAGTACTTAATATGTACACTTTTCATAAGTATTTTATAAGTATTTCATAAGTATTTTATAATTATTTCATAAGTATTTAATATGTACACTTTTCATAAGTATTTTATAAGTATTTCATAAGTATTTAATATGTACACTTTTCATAAGTATTTTATAAGTACACTTTTCTTAAGTTTTTCATAAGTTTTTCATAAGTATTTTATAAGTATTTAATAAATATTTTATAAGTATTTCATAAGTACTTAATATGTACACTTTACATGAGTATTTTATAAGTATTTCATAAATACTTAATATGTACACTTTTCATAAGTATTTTCTATAAGTATTTTATAAGTACACTTTTCATAAGTATTTCATAAGTATTTTATAAGTATTTCATAAGTATTTAATATGTACACTTATCATGTATTTTATAAGTATTTTATAAGTATTTCATAAGTATTTCATAAGTACTTAATATGTACACTTTTCATAAGTATTTTATAAGTATTTTATAAGTATTTTATAAGTATTTCATAATTATTTTATAAGCATTTCATAAGTACTTAATATGTTCACTTTACATAAGTATTTTATAAGTATTTCATAAGTACTTAATATGTACACTTTTCATAAGTATTTTATAAGTATTTCATAAGTATTTCATAAGTATTTTATATTTATTTCATAAGTATTTAATATGTACACTTTTCATAAGTATTTTATAAGTATTTCATAAGAATTTTATAAGTATTTTAAAAGTATTTCATAAATATTTAATAAGTACTTAATATCTACACTTTTCATAAGTATTTTATTAGTACACTTTTCATAAGTATTTCATAAGTATTTCATAAGTACACTTTTCATAAGTATTTTATAAATATTTTATAAGTATTTCATAAGTATTTATTATGTACACTTTTCATAAATATTTTATAAGTATTTCATAAGTATTTCATAAATATTTAATAAGTACTTAATATCTACACTTTTCATAAGTATTTTATTAGTACACTTTTCATAAGTATTTCATAAGTACACTTTTCATAAGTATTTCATAAGTATTTTATAAGTATTTCATAAGTATTTAACATGTACACTTTTCATATGTATTTTTTAAGTATTTAATAAGTATTTTATAAGTATTTCATAAGTATTTTATAAGTATTTCATAAGTATTTTATAAGTACACTTTTCATAAGTATTTCATTAGTATTTTATAAGTACACTTTTCATAAGTATTTTATAAGTATTTCATAAGTATTTAATATATACACTTTTCATAAGTATTTTATAAGTATTTTATAAGTACACTTTTCATAAGTATTTAATAAGTATTTTATAAGTACACTTTTCATGAGTTTTTCATAAGTATTTTATAAGTGTTTCATAAATATTTTATAAGTATTTCATAAGTATTTAATATGTACACTTTTCATAAGTATTTTATAAGTACACTTTTCATAAGTTTTTCATAAGTATTTTATAAGTATTTCATAAATATTTTATAATTATTTCATAAGTACTTAATATGTACACTTTTCATAAGTATTTCATAAGTATTTAATATGTACACTTTTTAGAAGTATTTCATAAGTATTTTAAAAGTACACTTTTCATAAGTATTTTATAAGTACACTTTTCATAAGTATTTCAAAAGTATTTTATAAGTACACTTTTCATAAGTTTTTCATAAGTATTTCATTAGTACTTAATGTGTACACTTTTCATAAGTATTTTATAAGTATTACATAAGTATTTTATAAGTATTTCATAAGTATTTCATAA
Source organism: Gobio occitaniae (assembly GCA_033150135.1). Classification (NCBI taxonomy): domain Eukaryota; kingdom Metazoa; phylum Chordata; class Actinopteri; order Cypriniformes; family Gobionidae; genus Gobio; species Gobio occitaniae. The sequence continues at coordinate 18,112 of JARQWZ010003346.1, read as the reverse complement.
CTATTTAATATGTACACTTTTCATAAGTTTTTCATAAGTATTTTATAAGTATTTCATAGGTATTTTATAAGTATTTCATAATGTAACAAGTCGATCCACTGGAGGCAAGTGTTTTGAACCCATGTGCAGCATTTATTAACAAAACTTAAATCAAAGACTTGGCAAAACATAAAACAAAGTCATGGCATGGCTAAACAAAACTCACCACCAACAGCGGGTTACAACATTCAATACTAGACAAAGACACATGGCAAAAATGAGGGCTTAAATACACACACAGACTAATGACAAGACAAGTGACACCTGTGAACAGTGATGAGACAATGAACCAATGACAGGACAAGACACAAGATCACATGAGGGCATGGGAGTCACATGACAATGAAACACATGACAAAACCAGGAAACTGAAAGGACAAGACAAACTAGAAACATGACAGTAAACTTGATGAACTAAACACATGAAACATGAACCAACACCAAAACACCATGTGACAGATCCCCCCCTCTATGGGCGGCCCCTGACGCCCAAACAACACCAACACATCAATAGCCTAACAGAGAGTCTTAACCAAAAGTCTTGGGGGGCGGTCTTGGGGGAGGGATGGTGGGCCAGGCCCGTGCAGGGGCACCGGACCCAGACATGACCTGGATGGGCCTGGGAGCGTGGGCGGACCTGGACCCTGTGGCGTGGGCGGACCTGGACCCTGTGGCGTGGGCGGACCTGGACCCTGTGGCGTGGGCGGACCTGGACCCTGTGGCGTGGGAGGACCTGGACCCTGTGGCGTGGGAGGACCTGGACCCTGTGGCGTGGGAGGACCTGGACCCTGTGGCGTGGGAGGACCTGGACCCTGTGGCGTGGGAGGACCTGGACCCTGTGGCGTGGGAGGACCTGGACCCTGTGGCGTGGGAGGACCTGGACCCTGTGGCGTGGGAGGACCTGGACCCTGTGGCGTGGGAGGACCTGGACCCTCAGGCGTGGGAGGACCTGGCGGCAACGGCAGTTCACCGGGCCATGGCGGTAACGGCAGTTCATCAGGCCATGGCGGTAATGGCGGTTCAGGGGCCCACAGAGGCGTGGCCTTGATGGCCTCCATGTACCCCTTGCCCCCCCCCAAAATTTTCTTGGGCGGGACAGCGGGGCCGTGGGCTGGAGCCTGGACGGGGCCGTGGGCTGGAGCCTGGACGGGGCCGTGGGCTGGAGCCTGGACGGGGCCGTGGGCTGGAGCCTGGACGGGGCCGTGGGCTGGAGCCTGGACGGGGCCGTGGGCTGGAGCCTGGACGGGGCCGTGGGCTGGAGCCTGGACGGGGCCGTGGGCTGGAGCCTGGACGTGGGCTGGAGCCTGGACGTGGGCTGGAGCCTGGACGTGGGCTGGAGCCTGGACGTGGGCTGGAGCCTGGACGTGGGCTGGAGCCTGGACGTGGGCTGGAGCATGGACGTGGGCTGGAGCATGGACTGGGCTGGAGCATGGACGTGGGCTGGAGCAGATGACTCTGGCTGGGTTGTGGTGGGTACTGTGGGGTTGTGGGGCCCCTCCTCCACAGTCCCCGCCGTAAAAGAAGACCCAGCCAGCAGAAGAGCAAAGTCAATATATTCTGCTAGAGTCCCCGGGGAGTTGCTTTCGGGCATCAAGTAGCTTACAAAGTCATTGAGTCCATTAAGAAACATCCCCTTAAGGGCAGTATCATTAAAATCCACTAAGTGACAGAGCCCACAAAATTCCTCCACATAGTTCTCTATGGATCGAGCCCCCTGGCGTAGACAAAGCAGGGCAGCAACTGCTGGGTCCATTTTGGTGGTCTAGTATTCTGTAACAAGTCGATCCACTGGAGGCAAGTGTTTTGAACCCATGTGCAGCATTTATTAACAAAACTTAAAACAAAGACTTGGCAAAACATAAAACAAAGTCATGGCATGGCTAAACAAAACTCACCACCAACAGCGGGTTACAATATTCAATACTAGACAAAGACACATGGCAAACATGAGGGCTTAAATACACACACAGACTAATGACAAGACAAGTGACACCTGTGAACAGTGATGAGACAATGAACCAATGACAGGACAAGACACAAGATCACATGAGGGCATGGGAGTCACATGACAATGAAACATGACAAAACCAGGAAACTGAAAGGACAAGACAAACTAGAAACATGACAGTAAACTTGATGAACTAAACACATGAAACATGAACCAACAGCAAAACACCATGTGACACATAAGTATTTCATAAGTATTTAATATGTACACTTTTCATAAGTATTTTATAAGTACAATTTTCATTAGTATTTTATAAGTACACTTTTCATGAGTTTTTCATAAGTATGGTATTTCATAAGTACTTAATATGTACACTTTTCATAAGTATTTTATAAGTATTTTATAAGTATTTTATAAGTATTTCATAAGTATTTTATAAGTATTTCATAAGTATTTCATAAGTATTTTATAAGTATTTCATAAGTATTTAATATGTACACTTTTCATAAGTATTTTATAAGTATTTCATAAGTATTTTATAATTATTTCATAAGTTCTTAATATGTACACTTTTCATAAGTATTTCATAAGTATTTCATAAGTATTTAATATGTACGCTTTTCATAAGTATTTCATAAGTATTTTAAAAGTACAATTTTCATTAGTATTTTATAAGTACACTTTTCATGAGTATTTCATAAGTATTTCATAAGTACTTAATATGTACACTTTTCATAAGTATATCATAATTATTTTATAAGTATTTTATAATTATTTCATAAGTATTTAATATGTACACTTTTCATAAGTATTTTATAAGTATTTCATAAGAATTTTATAAGTATTTTATAAGTATTTCATAAATATTTAATAAGTACTTAATATCTACACTTTTCATAAGTATTTTATTAGTACACTTTTCATAAGTATTTCATAAGTACACTTTTCATAAGTATTTCATAAGTATTTTATAAGTATTTCATAAGTAATTAACATGTAAACTTTTCATAAGTATTTTTTTAAGTATTTAATAAGTATTTTATAAGTATTTCATAAGTATTTTATAAGTACACTTTTCATAAGTATTTCATTAGTATTTTATAAGTACACTTTTCATAAGTATTTTATAAGTATTTCATAAGTATTTAATATATACACTTTTCATAAGTATTTTATAAGTATTTTATAAGTACACTTTTCATAAGTATTTCATAAGTATTTTATAAGTACACTTTTCATGAGTTTTTCATAAGTTTTTCATAAGTATTTTATAAGTGTTTCATAAATATTGTATAAGTATTTCATAAGTATTTAATATGTACACTTTTCATAAGTATTTTATAAGTACACTTTTCATAAGTATTTCATAAGTATTTTATAAGTACACTTTTCATAATTTTTTCATAAGTTTTTCATAAGTATTTTATAAGTATTTCATAAATATTTTATAATTATTTCATAAGTACTTAATATGTACACTTTTCATAAGTATTTCATAAGTATTTAATATGTACACTTTTTAGAAGTATTTCATAAGTATTTTAAAAGTACACTTTTCATAAGTATTTTATAAGTACACTTTTCATAAGTATTTCAAAAGTATTTTATAAGTACACTTTTCATAAGTTTTTCATAAGTATTTCATTAGTACTTAATGTGTACACTTTTCATAAGTATTTTATAAGTATTTCATAAGTATTTTATAAGTATTTCATAAGTATTTTATAAGTATTTCATAAGTATTTTATAAGTATTTCATAAAAATTTAATATGTACACTTTTCATAAGTTTTTCATAAGTATTTTATAAGTATTTCATAGGTATTTTATAAGTATTTCATAAGTATTTCATAAGTATTTAATATGTACACTTTTCATAAGTATTTTATAAGTACAATTTTCATTAGTATTTTATAAGTACACTTTTCATGAGTTTTTCATAAGTACGGTATTTCATAAGTACTTAATATGTACACTTTTCATAAGTATTTTATAAGTATTTTATAAGTATTTCATAAGTATTTTATAAGTATTTCATAACTATTTCATAAGTATTTTATAAGTATTTCATAAGTATTTAATATGTACACTTTTCATAAGTATTTTATAAGTATTTCATAAGTATTTTTTAATTATTTCATACGTTCTTAATATGTACACTTTTCATAAGTATTTCATAAGTATTTCATAAGTATTTAATATGTACGCTTTTCATAAGTATTTCATAAGTATTTTATAAGTACAATTTTCATTAGTATTTTATAAGTACACTTTTCATGAGTATTTCATAAGTATTTCACAAGTACTTAATATGTACACTTTTCATAAGTATTTTATAAGTATTTTATAAGTATTTTATAAGTATATCATAATTATTTTATAAGTATTTTATAATTATTTCATAAGTATTTAATATGTACACTTTTCATAAGTATTTTATAAGTATTTCATAAGAATTGTATAAGTATTTTATAAGTATTTCATAAATATTTAATAAGTACTTAATATCTACACTTTTCATAAGTATTTTATTAGTACACTTTTCATAAGTATTTCATAAGTATTTCATAAGTACACTTTTCATAAGTATTTCATAAGTATTTCATAAGTATTTAATATGTACACTTTTCATAAGTATTTTATAAGTATTTCATAAGTATTTCATAAATATTTAATAAGTACTTAATATCTACACTTTTCATAAGTTTTTTATTAGTACACTTTTCATAAGTATTTCATAAGTATTTCATAAGTACACTTTTCATAAGTATTTCATAAGTATTTTATAAGTATTTCATAAGTATTTAACATGTACACTTTTCATAAGTATTTTATAAGTATTTCATAAGTATTTTATAAGTATTTCATAAGTATTTTATAAGTACACTTTTCATAAGTATTTCATTAGTATTTTATAAGTACACTTTTCATAAGTATTTTATAAGTATTTCATAAGTATTTAATATGTACACTTTTCATAAGTATTTCATAAGTATTTCATAAGTACACTTTTCATAAGTATTTCATAAGTATTTTATAAGTATTTCATAAGTATTTAACATGTACACTTTTCATAAGTATTTTATAAGTATTTAATAAGTATTTTATAAGTATTTCATAAGTATTTTATAAGTACACTTTTCATAAGTATTTCATTAGTATTTTATAAGTACACTTTTCATAAGTATTTTATAAGTATTTTATAAGTACACTTTTCATAAGTATTTCATAAGTATTTTATAAGTACACTTTTCATAAGTTTTTCATAAGTTTTTCATAAGTATTTTATAAGTATTTAATAAATATTTTATAAGTATTTCATAAGTATTTAATATGTACACTTTTCATAAGTATTTTATAAGTACACTTTTCATAAGTATTTCATAAGTATTTTATAAGTACACTTTTCATAAGTTTTTCATAAGTTTTTCATAAGTATTTTATAAGTATTTCATAAATATTTTATAAGTATTTCATAAGTACTTAATATGTACATTTTTCATAAGTATTTTATAAGTATTTCATAAGTATTTTATAATTATTTCATAAATATTTTATAAGTATTTCATAAGTATTTAATATGTACACTTTACATAAGTATTTTATAAGTACACTTTTCATGAGTTTTTCATAAGTACGGTATTTCATAAGTACTTAATATGTACACTTTTCATAAGTATTTTATAAGTATTTTATAAGTATTTCATAAGTATTTTATAAGTATTTCATAACTATTTCATAAGTATTTTATTAATATTTCATAAGTATTTAATATGTACACTTTTCATAAGTATTTTATAAGTATTTCATAAGTATTTAATATGTACGCTTTTCATAAGTATTTCATAAGTATTTTATAAGTACAATTTTCATTAGTATTTTATAAGTACACTTTTCATGAGTATTTCATAAGTATTTCACAAGTACTTAATATGTACACTTTTCATAAGTATTTTATAAGTATTTTATAAGTATATCATAATTATTTTATAAGTATTTTATAATTATTTCATAAGTATTTAATATGTACACTTTTCATAAGTATTTTATAAGTATTTCATAAGAATTGTATAAGTATTTTATAAGTATTTCATAAATATTTAATAAGTACTTAATATCTACACTTTTCATAAGTATTTTATTAGTACACTTTTCATAAGTATTTCATAAGTATTTCATAAGTACACTTTTCATAAGTATTTCATAAGTATTTCATAAGTATTTCATAAGTATTTAATATGTACACTTTTCATAAGTATTTTATAAGTATTTCATAAGTATTTCATAAATATTTAATAAGTACTTAATATCTACACTTTTCATAAGTTTTTTATTAGTACACTTTTCATAAGTATTTCATAAGTATTTCATAAGTACACTTTTCATAAGTATTTCATACGTATTTTATAAGTATTTCATAAGTATTTAACATGTACACTTTTCATAAGTATTTTATAAGTATTTAATAAGTATTTTATAAGTATTTCATAAGTATTTTATAAGTACACTTTTCATAAGTATTTCATTAGTATTTTATAAGTACACTTTTCATAAGTATTTTATAAGTATTTCATAAGTATTTAATATGTACACTTTTCATAAGTATTTCATAAGTATTTCATAAGTACACTTTTCATAAGTATTTCATAAGTATTTTATAAGTATTTCATAAGTATTTAACATGTACACTTTTCATAAGTATTTTATAAGTATTTAATAAGTATTTTATAAGTATTTCATAAGTATTTTATAAGTACACTTTTCATAAGTATTTCATTAGTATTTTATAAGTACACTTTTCATAAGTATTTTATAAGTATTTCATAAGTATTTAATATGTACACTTTTCATAAGTATTTTATAAGTATTTTATAAGTACACTTTTCATAAGTATTTCATAAGTATTTTATAAGTACACTTTTCATAAGTTTTTCATAAGTTTTTCATAAGTATTTTATAAGTATTTAATAAATATTTGATAAGTATTTCATAAGTATTTAATATGTACACTTTTATAAGTATTTTATAAGTACACTTTTCATAAGTATTTCATAAGTATTTTATAAGTACACTTTTCATAAGTTTTTCATAAGTTTTTCATAAGTATTTTATAAGTATTTCATAAATATTTTATAAGTATTTCATAAGTACTTAATATGTACATTTTTCATAAGTATTTTATAAGTATTTCATAAATATTTTATAAGTATTTCATAAGTATTTAATATGTACACTTTACATAAGTATTTTATAAGTATTTCATTTGCAGATAGATGAACGTTGGAGCTTGGAGATCGCTGGAGAACTGAGGAGCTGACTGGAACACACCCACACAGCAGACGAGGAACACTAAGGGAAGGAGACACGCTGGAGACAGGTAAGTATGTGAAGAGAAGTCCTTGAGGTAAGCATAGCACAGAGTATATGCGAACGAGACCGGATATGGAGTGCTGTGTGAGTGTGTGTTATATAGTGCTGGTGATGAGTGCCGTGATGAGGTGCAGGTGTTGGTGATCAGTACTCAGGAGATGGCGTGCGTTGTGATTGGTGGAGGTTGGAACCTGATGTGTCTGTGACAGTACCCCCCCCCCCTCCACGGCCCGCTCCAGAGGGCCGAGAACCCCGACGCCATGGTGGACGTCCTCTACCCCGCGGTGCCAGTTTCTCAGGGTGACTGTCGTGAAAGGTCTGGAGTAAACTGGGGTATAAGATGTCGTGCCTCGGGACCCAGGAGAGTTCCTCTGGGCCATATCCTTCCCAATCCACCAAGTATTCCAGCTGACCACCACGACGTCGGGAGTTCAAGATCTCATGAACCTTATAGGCAGTCCCGTCCTCCAGGATGAGTGGAAGGGGGGGGTTCGGCGGGAACCACGTCAGGTCCTTTGGGTGAAACAGAGGGATGGTGAGCTTTAAGTAGTGACACATGGAAAGTGGGGTGTATACGATACCCTTGTGGAAGACGGAGTTGGTAGGTGACTGGATTGACCTGCTTGATGATGGGGAATGGGCCAATGAACCTGGGACTCAGCTTTTTGCAAGGCAGATGCATTCTGATGTCTCTGGTTGATAGCCAAACAATCTGGAAGACCGGAGTGTCAGAACGTCGGAGGTCGGCTACCATCCTGCGTCTGCGCAGGGCTCACTGCAATTGATGGTGTGCTGAGTCCCAGACCCTCTCGCTCTCTAGGAACCAGTAGTCCACTGCTGGAACGTTGGAGGGTTCCCCATCCCAGGGGAACAGTGGAGGTTGGAAGCCGAGTACGCACTGGAACGGGGTGAGTCCTGTGGTTGACTGTTTCAGCGAGTTTTGGGCGTACTCGGCCCAACCCAGGAACTGGTTCCAAGAGTCCTGGTGGTCATGACAGAAGGTACGTAGGAAGCGGCCAATTTCCTGTACCTTCCTTTCCGTCTGCCCGTTCGACTGTGGATGATATCCCGACGTCAGGCTAACGGCCACACCTAGGAGGGAGAAGAACGATTTCCATACTCTGGATATGAACTGGGGACCTCGGTCTGAGACAATGTCTTCTGGTACTCCGAAGTATCTGAAAACTTGGTTGAAGAGTGTTTCTGCGGTCTCCATGGCAGTAGGCAATCCTGGAAGTGGGATCAGACGGCAGGATTTAGAAAAAAGATCAACAACTACTAGGATGGTGGTATTACCGTCTGAGGGCGGAAGGTCAGTGATGAAGTCCACTCCTAGGTGTGAATATGGATGTTCTGGAATGGGCAGAGGAAGGAGTTTCCCAGCTGGCAGATGACGAGGAGATTTGGAAATGGCACACTCCCTACAGCCCTGCACGTACCTTCTGACATCCGAAGCCATCCCTGGCCACCAGAAGCGTTCTTTAAGCAACAAGAGGGTTTCATTGACCCCTGGGTGACCAGTACCAAGTGACGTGTGAGCCGAGTGAATAGTGGGAGTGCGTCGTGTCCGTGGGATGTACAACAAGCCTGGTGGACAGCCCGGCAGAGGGTTCGTGGAGGCATTGGAGGAGGGGATAGTTTCTTCAGACCAGGTAATAGGACTTACGATGAGGGAACTTGGAATAATGGGTTCTGGTTCTTCGTTTTGTTCATCAGGAGCATGAAGACGGGAGAGAGCATCAGCCTTAATATTTTTTGTACCTGGGCGATAAGAGATGGTATAATTGAAGCGGGAGAAAAACATAGCCCAACGGGCTTGTCTTGGGTTTAGTCTTTTGGCTGATCGAAGATATTCTAAGTTCTTGTGATCCGTTAGCACCAGGAACGCATGTTTGGCTCCCTCCAGCCAATGCCTCCACTCTTCCAAGGCAAGCTTAACAGCAAGGAGTTCCCTGTCACCGATGGAGTAGTTGACTTCCGCCGGGCTGAGCTTGCGGGAGAAGAAGGCGCATGGATGGAGTCTACTAGGCGTCCCCTGCTGCTGGGACAACACCGCTCCCACTCCAGTTGTGGAGGCATCCACTTCCACGATGAAAGGCTTTTCTGGATCTGGATGGACAAGTAAGGGAGCGGTGGTGAAGGCTTTCTTAAGTTGTTCAAAGGCGTTGGTGGCTGCCGGGCTCCAGGACAGAGTTTGGGCTTATTGCGTAGCATACTGGTGAGTGGATGAGTGATCGAACTGTAACCTTGAATGAAACGTCTGTAGAAGTTGGTGAATCCGAGGAAGCGTTGGAGTTCTTTGATGGTTGTGGGTTCTGGCCAGTTGGTGATGGATTCCACCTTCCTCTCGTCCATCCGGATGCCACTGTGGTCTATGTGATAACCCAGGAAGGAAACTGATGTTTGGTGGAATGAACACTTTTCTGCCTTGAGGAACAGGTGGAATTGACGTAGACGGTTGAGAACCTCCACAACGTGTTGGCGATGTTCGGCCTGGCTCCGGGAGTATATGAGTATGTCGTCGATGTAGACTAGGACGAATCGATGGAGAAACTCCCGGAGCACCTCATGGATGAAATCCTGGAATATGGAGGGGGCGTTTACCAATCCATACGGCATGACGAGATACTCATAGTGTCCAGTAGGGGTAATAAAGGCAGTCTTCCACTCGTCCCCCTCACGTATCCGGATGAGGTTGTATGCGCTGCGGAGGTCCAGCTTGGTAAACACAGTGGCACCACGGAGATGTTCCAGGTCCGCTGGGACGAGAGGAAGGGGATATCGAAACTTGACGGTGATTTTATTGAGAGAACGATAATCGATACATGGCCGCAAGCCTCCGTCCTTTTTTGCCGCAAAGAAGAAGCTGGAAGCAGCAGGGGTAGTAGACGGCCTGATGTAACCTTGGGCGAGGGCTTCCTTGATGTAATCCTCCATGGCCTTCTCCTCCGGGATGGATAATGGGTATATTTTACCCTTTGGTACTGGTTCACCCGGAAGCAGGTCGATGGCACAGTCCCATGGCCAGTGTGGAGGCAGCTTGGAGGCCCGTTGCGGGCAGAAGACATCTCTGAAGGGGGCGTAACACTTGGGGACGTCAACTGAGCGTTGTTCAACTGGACTTTCGATGGATGTGGCACAGAGAGTCAAATCAGGCGGAGACGAGGATGGAAGAGGAAGTTCAGTTAGACATTGTGAGAAGCAAGTGTCGCCCCACTTCAGGATTTCACCCGTTTTCCAGGAGATGGTAGGGTTGTGCTTCTCCAACCAGGGGCGCCCCAGAACCACGTCAGCAGTTGAATCCTCCAGAACCAGCATATGAGCCTCTTCACGGTGTAATAAATCCACTTGTAGTGTAACTGGTCCAGCCACGGTGCAAACGCGCTTGCGACTGAGGGGTCTGCCGGTTATGGAACTGATCCTGTAGATGGTCGGAGACGGAGTGGTCTTGAGGTGTAGTTGGCGGCAGATGGCACCGGAGAGGAAGTTGCCGGCTGACCCCGAGTCGAGGAGCGGGACCACTGAAAGGGAGACATTAGCGGCAGTAAGGATAACGACAGTGGTGAGTGGTTTCATCTTATGAGTAGCAGGAATAATAGCACTCACCATGGGTCGCGGGGGTCGTGTGGGGCATGCAACAATGACATGCCCAGGTTCACCACAATAGAGACAAAGACGAAGGGTCAGCCGACGGCGGCGTTCTTCAGAAGACAAACGGGAATTTTCTAATTCCATGGGTTCTTGGGCTGGTTCTGGGGTGCTGACGGGTTCGGATCGGTGGAAGGGCACGTTGATGGAATACTGGTCCTGGTGCTCTTGGATGCACGCTTGCATGCGAGTGGCACAGCGAATGGAGAGCTGGATGAATTTCTCAAGGCCGATGGAGTCCTCGCATGCAGCGAGATGCAGCCGTACCCGAGGTTCTAATCCTTGCCGATACGTCGTTATCAACGCCTGTTCATTCCATCCGCTGACTGCTGCAAGCGTTCTGAATTGCAAAGCATAATCGTAAATAGACATGGATCCTTGTTTTAAATTATAAAGTTTCTCACCAGCTGAAGAATCTGTGTTCGGTTTCCCAAACACTTCCCGGAAGTGGGAAATAAACGCTAGTAGGATTGCGTTACTGCGCCCTGTTGTGACCAGATGGAATCGGCCCACATCAATGCTTTGCCGCTGAGCTGAGAGATGATGAATGCAATTTTAGATGTGTCGCTCGGAGATCTTGGAGATCGCTGGAGAACTGAGGAGCTGACTGGAACACACCCACACAGCAGACGAGGACCACAAAGGGAAGGAGACACGCTGGAGACAGGTTAGTATGCGAAGAGTAGTCCTTGAGGTAAGCATAGCACAGAGTATATGCGAACGAGACCGGACATGGAGTGCTGTGTGAGTGTGTGTTATATAGTGCTGGTGATGAGTGCCGTGATGAGGTGCAGGTGTTGGTGATCAGTACTCAGGAGATGGCGTGCGTTGTGATTGGTGGAGGTTGGAACCTGACGTGTCTGTGACAGTAATAGTATACACTGTCGTGATTTTTCATTTTTGTCCACTTTGACTTTACTTTTACTTTGACGTAATTTTGAATTTTTATCAATAATAACTGTAATAATTGAACCATTTCCAATTTTATGTAATAGTATCAAATGTCGTAATTTAGAATTTTTGTCCACTTTGACTTTATGGAATAATTTAATCATATTCACTTTTATGTAATAGTATACACCGTCTTGATGTTTAATTTTTGTCCACTTTGACTTTATGTAATAATTGAATAAATTCCACTTTTATGTTAAAGTATACACTGTCGTAATTTTAAAATGTTGTCCATTTTGACTTTCTGCAATAATTGAATCATTTCCACTTTTATGTAATAGTATACACTGTTGTAATTTGGAATTTTTGTCATTAATGACTTTATGTAATAATTGAATCATTTCCACTTTTATGTAATAGTATACACTGTTGTAATTTAGATTTTTTTTGTCAATAATGACTTTATGTAATAAATTAATCATTTCCACTTTTATGTAATAGTATACGCTGTTGTAATTTAGATTTTTGGTCAATAATGACTTTATGTAATTATTTAATAATTTCCACTTTAATGTAATAGTTTACACTGTTGTAATTTTGAATTTTTTTCCACTTTGACTTTATGTAATAATTGAATCATATTCACTTTTAAGTAATAGTATACACTTTCGTAATTTTTAATTTTGGTCCACTTTAACTCTATGTAATAATTGAATAATTTCCACTTTTATGTTAATAGTATACACTGTCATAATTTTGAATTTTTGTCCACTTTGGACTTTTATGTAATAATTTAATAAATTCCACTTTTATATAATAGTATACACTGTCATAATTTTGAATTTTTGTCCATTTTGACTTTATGTAATAATTGCATAATTTCCACTTTTATGGAATAGTATACACTGTTGTAATTTAGATTTTTTTTTATTAATGACTTTATGTAATAAATTAATCAATTCCACTTTAATGTAATAGTATACACTGTCATAATTTTGAATTTTTGTCCATTTTGACTTTATGTAATAATTGAATAATTTCCACTTTAATGTAATAGTACACACTGTCGTAATTTTGAATTTCTGTCAATAATGACTTTATGTATTAATAGAATAAATTCCACTTTTATGTAATAGTATACACGGTCGTAATTTTGAATTTTTGTCAATAATTACTTCATGTAATAAATTAATCATTTCCACTTTAATGCAATAGTATACAATGTCGTAATTGTGAATTTTTGTCCATTTTGACTTTATGTAATAATTGAATCATTTCCACTTTTATGTAATAGTATACACTGTTGTAATTTTTTAATTTTTGTCCACTTTGACTTTATGTAATAAATGAATAATTTCCACTTTAATGTAATAGTATACACTGTCGTAATTTTGAATTTTTGTCAATAAAGACTTTATGTAATTATTGAATCATATCCACTTTTATGTAATAGTATACACTGTTGTAATTTAGAATTTTTGTCAATAATGACTTTATGTAATAAATGAATAATTTCCACTTTTATGGAATAGTATACATTGTCGTAATTTTGAATTTTTGTCAATAATGACTTTATGTAATAAATTAATCATTTCCACTTTAATGTAATAGTATACACTGTCGTAATTTTGAATTTCTGTCAATAATGACTTTTTTCTGTATTAATTGAATAAATTCCACTTTTATGTAATAGTATACACTGTCGTAATTTTGAATTTTTTTCAATAATTACTTCATGTAATAAATTAATCATTTCCACTTTAATGTAATAGTATACACTGTCGTAATTTTGAATTTTTGTCAATAATGACTTTATGTAATAATTGAATCATATCCACTTTTATGTAATAGTATACACTGTTGTAATTTTGAATTGCTGTCAATAATGACTTTATGTAATAATTGAATAATTTCCACTTTTATGTAATAGTATACACTGTCGTAATTTTGAATTTTTTGTCCACTTTGACTCTATGTAACTGTTACGTCCCTTATATGTTTGTCTAGGATAGACGGGAATATAACATTATTATCAGCGATGTGGGTGTCTACAGGGGAAAATGCAATAAAAGGAAAAGAACAGAGTCAGCTTCACTTTAGGAAAAAGGTTTATTGCTCGATGCCAAACCAAAGAAAAAATTATAAAGTATTTACAATAATATTTACAACAAAACAAAAATATAATAAAAGACAAAACACAACAAACAACACAAAAGAACGGAGGTGGGAAGGCGAACACGAGTAGAGGCCAAATCAATGAAATTAACACAACAAAACAGATCTAACTAAGTTTAACCAACTAAACTAAATATCAAAGAAAAATGTAGAAATGAAAAGTCTTCAGCGTCAACGACGCCCAATACTAACCTACACTAACTAATTAAAACACAAAACATACAAAGTGTGGCACTCTCTCTCTTAACCTAGTGTGTTTAATACATCGAAATATAACTGTCCTGCGTGGTGCGCAATGTATGTCGTACGACCTCTTTACCTGTTCCCTCCTTCCCAGCCTCACCACCGTAAGCGACTGAGGAACTCAGATCAACATGCGACATCACAAGGCAACCACACTGCCACAAAGAACGTCTTTCTCAAAAAGTCTCATTCCCAAGTGAGCGTCAAGCTCCCGATCTGGAGGGAGATCCAGCCTTTGAAGTAGGTTGCCGATTCTGATTGGATGGTACGACCAAGATGTCATCTCCCACCATGACGACTGATGCCGGGATTTCCCCAAATCTAAAAGAGACACACACATACGAAAACGACACATACCCCATTTCGAATACGTACGACATACGTAACAGTAATAATTGAATAATTTCCACTTTTATGTAATAGTATACACTGTCGTAATTTTGAATTTTTGTCCATTTTGACTTTATGTAATAATCAAATAATTTCCACTTTTATGTAATAGTATACACTGTCGTAATTTTGAATTTTTGTCCATTTTGACTCTATGTAATAATAGAATAATTTCCACTTTTATGTAATAGTATACACTGTCATTTGTTTTTTTCATTTTTAACCATTTTGACTTTATGTAATAATTGAATAATTTCCACTTTTATGTAATAGTATACACTGTCGTCATTTTGAATTTTTGTCAATAATGACTTTGTGTAATAAATTAATCATATCCACTTTAATGTAATAGTATACACTGTCATAATTTTGAATTTTTGTCGCATTTTGGACTTTATGTAATAATTGACTAATTTCCACTTTTATGTAATAGTATACACCGTCATAATTTTGAATTTTTGTCCATTTTGACTTTATGTAATAATTGAATAATTTCCACTTTTATGTAATAGTATGCACGGTCGTAATTTTGAATTTTTGTCAATAATGACTTTATGTAATAAATGAATCATTTCCACTTTAATGTAATAGTATACACTGTCGTAATTTTGAATTTTTGTAAATAAAGACTTGATGTAATAATTGAATAATTTCCACTTTTATGTAATTGTATACACAGTCATAATTTTGAAATTTTGTCCATTTTGACTTTATGTAATAATGGAATAATTTCCACTTTTATGTAATAGTATACACTGTTGTAATTTTGAATTTTTGTCGACTTTGACTTTATATAATAATTTAATCATTTCCACTTTAATGTAACAGTATACACTGTCGTAATTTTGAATTTCTGTCCACTTTGACTTTATGTAATAATTGAATAAATTCCACTTTTATGTAATAGTATACACTGTTGTAATTTAAAATGTTTGTCCATTTTGACTTTATGTAATAATTTAATCATTTCCACTTTTATGTAATAGTATACACTGTCGTAATTTTGAATTTTTGTCCATTTTGACTTTATGTAATAATCAAATAATTTCCACTTTTATGTAATAGTATACACTGTCGTAATTTTGAATTTTTGTCCATTTTGACTCTATGTAATAATAGAATAATTTCACTTTTATGTAATAGTATACACTGTCATTTGTTTTTTTCATTTTTAACCATTTTGACTTTATGTAATAATTGAATAATTTCCACTTTTATGTAATAGTATACACTGTCGTCATTTTGAATTTTTGTCAATAATGACTTTGTGTAATAAATTAATCATATCCACTTTAATGTAATAGTATACACTGTCATAATTTTGAATTTTTGTCCATTTTGACTTTATGTAATAATTGACTAATTTCCACTTTTATGTAATAGTATACACCGTCATAATTTTGAATTTTTCTCCATTTTGACTTTATGTAATAATTGAATAATTTCCACTTTTATGTAATAGTATGCACGGTCGTAATTTTGAATTTTTGTCAATATGACTTTATGTAATAAATGAATCATTTCCACTTTAATGTAATAGTATACACTGTCGTAATTTTGAATTTTTGTAAATAAAGACTTGATGTAATAATTGAATAATTTCCACTTTTATGTAATTGTATACACAGTCATAATTTTGAAATTTTGTCCATTTTGACTTTATGTAATAATGGAATAATTTCCACTTTTATGTAATAGTATACACTGTTGTAATTTTGAATTTTGTCGACTTTGACTTTATATAATAATTTAATCATTTCCACTTTAATGTAACAGTATACACTGTCGTAATTTTGAATTTCTGTCCACTTTGACTTTATGTAATAATTGAATAAATTCCACTTTTATGTAATAGTATACACTGTTGTAATTTAAAATGTTTGTCCATTTTGACTTTATGTAATAATTTAATCATTTCCACTTTTATGTAATAGTATACACTGTCGTAATTTTGAATTTCTGTCCACTTTGCTTTATGTAATAATTGAATAAATTCCACTTTTATGTAATAGTATACACTGTTGTAATTTAAAATGTTTGTCCATTTTGACTTTATGTAATAATTTAATCATTTCCACTTTTATGTAATAGTATATACTGTTGTAATTTAGATTTTTTTTTCAATAATGACTTTATGTACTAATTGAATCATTTCCACTTTTAAGTAGTAGTATACACTGTTGTAATTTAGATTTTTTTGTCAATAATGAATTTATGTAATAATTTAATAATTTCCACTTTTATGTAATAGTATACACTGTCGTAATTTTGAATTTTTGTCAATAATGGCTTTATGTAATAATTTATTAATTTCCACTTTTATGTAAAAGTATACAATGTCATAATTTAGAATTTTTGTCAATTTTGACTTCATGAAATAATTGAATAATTTCCATTTCCCTTTCGTTCAGTCACTACGACGTACGTTAGTGACTAACGAATGGGGGTTTCGCTTAGAAGCCAATCATCTTCATTGTATTCAACAGCGCCCAATGGCAGTGCCAATGCCATGGGCATGCGGAATTTGCATGCGTAACTCCGCCCCACCTCGTGGGTATATAAGGAAGTACGCTGGCAACATCGCATTATGTTTCTGCTTTGGAGCCAAGAGGATCTCTTCACTCCTACAAGCCTGATCTGAGTCTTCGACAGCTTTTCGAGACGAGCAGCTTTCCAGAGGCGTTGGTGTTACGGCGCGTTCCAGTGATCTTCATACTTCCTGCTCTGCTGATCTGCGCAGGTGGTCTGCTGACAGCTGGTGTGTTGGTCCCTGGGCGCTTCGGCGTTCTCTGCGAGGCTTCCTCTCATAAAAGAGCTTGCACGTGACGCGTCCTTTTCAGGATGTCTCGTCCGTGTACTTCTGGGTGTGGTCGGTTGCTTTCCTCCTTTGATGGGCACGAGCACTGTCTGGTATGTTTGGGCTTTCAGCATGCTCAGACAGCGTTCGTGGATGCGTCATGTTCTCACTGCGGGGAACATGACCATCGCAATGTTGCGGTCAAGACTCCATGACCTTCGTTCTGAAGTGAGAGTCCCCTCTACCACACCCCGATCTACTGAGTCCCAGAGGCCCAGTACTTCGGCTGGTGGTCAGGGTGACTTGACAGGTCACGGTGTGGAACAAAGCCCCGACGCTCATGCCTCGGGCCACACCCCCCGTCTTGCACATTGCAACCCGCGAGTGATCAGACGCAGATCGCCGGGGCCGGCTCCGGCCCCCCCGCGCATCTCGTTTGGCGCTCCAGAGGAGGATGCGATGTCGATCACCGCATCACAAGGTGGGCTCGAGTCCTCTGGAGATGATGACTCGGCTGTGCTGCCGCCCTCGGGCGTGCCAGCATTGCCCGAGTCAGATCCAGAGCTGACAGCCATGTTGTCTCGGGCAGCCGCGAGTTTAGGGATCGAGTGA
>JARQWZ010003345.1:57500-165988 GCA_033150135.1 Gobio occitaniae | reverse complement strand
AAACTGTGCAGGATGTTTTTGTTCACTTAGATCTATGTTACACACTACATGAAAGGTACATTTCAAAATCCATGATAGGTGCTCTTTAATAAAATAAAATATTGTTTATCATTATTCAGCAGCAGCAAATACTATTTAATAAATATTTTGCTCTTTGTTCTATTATTGATAGCAAAAAATATACTTCGAATAATTTTAATAAAAGTATTATAATGATTATAAAATATTTTTAATAATAATAATAATGTTATTTTTTTATTACTAATATAAACCACAAAAATGATAATTTTGAATAAAAAATATTGTTAATATCATAAAATGTATATATATATATATTAGGGCTGTCAAAAGATTAATCGCATCCAAAATAAAAGTTTGTATTTACATATGTGTGTGTACTCTGTTAATTATTATTTATATATAAATACACACACAAGCATGTATATATTTAAGAAAAAAAATATTATTTTTTATATATAAAACATTTATATTTATATATATTATAGATTATATAAATGTATATACATGCAAATATTTCTTAAATATATACATGAATGTGTGTGTATTTATATAAAATAATAATTAACAGAGTACACACACACATATATTATGTAAACACGAAAAATTTATTTTGGATGCGATTAATCTTTTGACAGCCCTAATATATATATATATATATATATAATAAACAACACATAATAATAGTAGAAATAATATATTTTTTAAATATATATTTTGATAAAAATTTTGGGCTATGTCTAACTGTTAAGCTTAAAATGAGCAATGTTGTTTCCTGGAGCAGGAATGGATTCAGTAAGAAAGTGTGAATGCCGATGAACAAACATCAAACCAACGGAGTGTCTTAAAAGTGTCCGTTTGATTCCTGTTGTTTTATTGAACAGTAATAGCCCGTCGGGATCTCTAGGAAACATAATTCCCTCATTCCAACAGGGACTCCAGGTGTTCCTCCAGGATTAGAGCAGGAGTGGAAACACAAGTGGGAGATCCGCGAGGAGGCCGGAGCCAAAGCGCTGGCATTTCAGTCCGCGTCTGTTTTTAGGCTCGCGGTCTCTGGGGAAGAAAACACAGCGCTAGGAATCAATCCCTCCTTCCCCCTCTCAGAGGCGGCCAATAATGATCCCGAATCTCCCAGGAGCCCCGGGGGTCGCGGCACGGATGAGAGCGGGAAGTTTCCTGACGAGCCCTCGGAAGTCGATAAGTAAACACGCACACATGCTAATGCAAAGAAGCGGCTATCGCTTCTCCGCTACAATCCTTCGCCTGTCCGCCGGCGAGCTGGTGTGAGCGGCACCTGAGCTTAAAGCGCCGCGGTATTGATCCGCTCGGGCTCTAACAGAAAAGCCAAACACAAATCAAACCTGCACCTCGGAGCAATGCACTGTGGGAAAAATCAATGGCAATCTGACAGACTAGGCGTTGTGTTAAGGCTGGATGCTCCGGGTGTGTGTGTGTGTGTGTGTTTGTTTGTGTGCTACACCATGAGGCCAGGTGAGTGTGTGTGTGTGTGTTTGTTTGTGTGTGTGTGTGTGTGTGTGTGTGTGTGTGTGTGCTACACCATGAGGCCAGGTGGTGTGTGTGTGTGTGTGTGTGTGTGTGTGTGTGTGTGTTTGTGTGCTACACCATGAGGCCAGGTGTGTGTGTGTGTGTGTGTGTGTGTGTGTGTGTGTGTGTGTGTGTGTGTGTGTGCGCTACACCATGAGGCCAGGTGTGTGTTGTGTGTGTGTGGTGTGTGTGTGTGCTACACCATGAGGCCAGGTGTGTGTGTGTGTGTGTGTGTGTGTGTGTGTGTTTGTGTGCTACACCATGAGGCCAGGTGTGTGTGTGTGTGTGTCTGTGTGCTACACCATGAGGCCAGGTGTGTGTGTCTGTGTGTGTGTGTTTGTGTGCTACACCATGAGGCCAGGTGTGTGTGTCTGTGTGTGTGTGTTTGTGTGCTACACCATGAGGCCAGGTGTGTGTGTCTGTGTGTGTGTGTTTGTGTGCTACACCATGAGGCCAGGTGTGTGTGTGTGTGTGTGTGTGTGTGTGTGTGTGTGTGTGTTTTTGTGTGCTACACCATGAGGCCAGGTGTGTGTGTGTGTGTGTGTCTGTGTGCTACACCATGAGGCCAGGTGTGTGTGTGTGTGTGTCTGTGTGTTTGTGTGCTACACCATGAGGCCAGGTGTGTGTGTGTGTGTGTGTGTTTGTGTGCTACACCATGAGGCCAGGTGTGTGTGTGTGTGTGTGTGTGTGTGTCTGTGTGCTACACCATGAGGCCAGGTGTGTGTGTGTGTGTGTCTGTGTGCTACACCATGAGGCCAGGTGTGTGTGTGTTGTGTGTGTGTTTGTGTGCTACACCATGAGGCCAGGTGTGTGTGTCTGTGTGTGTGTGTTTGTGTGCTACACCATGAGGCCAGGTGTGTGTGTGTTTTTGTGTGCTACACCATGAGGCCAGGTGTGTGTGTGTCTGTGTCTGTGTGTTTGTGTGCTACACCATGAGGCCAGGTGTGTGTGTGTGTGTGTGTGTGTGTGTGTGTGTGTGTTTTTGTGTGCTTCACCATGAGGCCAGGTGTGTGTGTGTGTGTGTGTTTGTGTGCTACACCATGAGGCCAGGTGTGTGTGTGTGTGTGTGTGTGTGTGGTGTGTGTGTGTGTGTGTCTGTGTGCTACACCATGAGGCCAGGTGTGTTTGTGTGCTACACCATGAGGCCAGGTGTGTGTGTGTGTGTGTGTTTGTGTGCTACACCATGAGGCCAGGTGTGTGTGTGTGTGTTTTTGTGCTACACCATGAGGCCAGGTGTGTGTGTGTGTGTTTGTGTGCTACACCATGAGGCCAGGTGTGTGTGTGTGTTTGTGTGCTACACAATGAGGCCAGGTGTGTGTGTGTGTGTGTGTCTGTGTGCTACACCATGAGGCCAGGTGTGTGTGTGTGTGTGTGTGTCTGTGTGCTACACCATGAGGCCAGGTGTGTGTGTCTGTGTGTGTGTGTTTGTGTGCTACACCATGAGGCCATGTGTGTGTGTGTGTGTGTGTGTGTGTGTGTGTTTTTGTGTGCTACACCATGAGGCCAGGTGTGTGTGTGTGTGTGTGTGTCCTGTGTGTTTGTGTGCTACACCATGAGGCCAGGTGTGTGTGTGTTTTTGTGTGCTACACCATGAGGCCAGGTGTGTGTGTGTGTGTGTGTGTGTGTGTGTCTGTGTGTCTGTGTGCTACACCATGAGGCCAGGTGTGTTTGTGTGTGTTTGTGTGCTACACCATGAGGCCAGGTGTGTGTGTGTGTGTGTGTTTGTGTGTTTTTTTGTGCTACACCATGAGGCCAGGTGTGTGTGTTTGTGTGCTACACCATGAGGCCAGGTGTGTGTGTGTGTGTGCTACACCATGAGGCCAGGTGTGTGTGTGTGTGTGTGTGTGTGTGTGTGCAGGGACGCCTCGAGGGGGGGTGGGGGGAGTTTGGGGTGTGTGTGTGTGTGTGTGTGTGTGCAGGGGCGCCTCGAGGGGGGTGGGGGAGTTTGGGGTGTGTGTGTGTGTGTGTGTGTGTGTGCAGGGGCGCCTCGAGGGGGGTGGGGGAGTTTGGGGTGTGTGTGTGTGTGTGTAGAGTACCACTGATAACTCTATAGAGAGAGTCAGAGAGCAGATGCCCAAGGCTGCCGAGCTCTTATTGCCTCTGCAAGCTAAACAGGTCATCTTTATTTATCTTTCTCTGTAAGCAATATTTTTTCAATAAAATGCCGAGCTCCTTTCGAACGTTTGGGGATAATTCTGGCTAATGTGCTTTTGGAAGTGACTAATGCACTCTTTTCAGAAACCCTGGCCACCTTCCCAGATGAAACGAGTCCTGATCGCGCGCGCGCCGCGCACACACACACACACACACACACACACACACACACACACACACACACACACACACACACACACACACACACACACACACACACACACACACACACACACACACACACACACACACACACACACACACACACACACACACACACACACACACACACACACACAGGACGTTTATCAACACGAGGGAATCGGACGCCTTTGGTCATGGAGGAGAAATCTCAGGAACACAAACTGAGGTCTTGTTCATATCTACATGTTTTCTCTCTGGAGAGCAGATGATTATGATGATGATGATAGCTATTATTATTAACAACAAATAATAATAATAAATATGCCACATATAATAATAATTATGACTATTTTTAAGAACTGTGGTGAATTTAATAATAATAATAATGCCACATTATTATTTATTATTATTATTATTAATAATAAAAATTATATTATTGATGATACTATTATTATATCACTATTATTTGTGGCATATTTATTATTTGTTGTTAATAACACCTATTATTAACAACTACTACTACTACTAATAATAATAACAAAAAAATATTCCACAAATATTACTATGATCATTATTATTATTATTAACAACAACAAATAATAATAATAACAATAAATAAATATAAAAATAAAATTAATTACATTATTGACAATATTATTTGTATTATTATATAATTATTATTTATGGCATATTTATTATTATTTGTTGTTAATAACAACAACTATTAATAACAACAAATTATAATAACATTATTATTAGTGGCATATGTATTATTTAATAATAACAACAATACATATTATTAACAAATAATATGACAATGTTATTATTATATAATTATTATTTGTTGCATATTTATTATTTGTTGTTAATAATAACACCTATTATTAACAACTACAACTACTAATAATAATAACAACAACAAAAATATGCCACAAATATTAATATGATCATTAATATGATTATTAACAACAAAAAATAATCATCATAAATATATAAAATGAATAACAATAAATAATTACATTATTGACAATATTATTATTATTATTATTATATCATTATTATTTATGGCGTATTTATTATTATTTGTTGTTGGTAACCACAACTATTATTAACAACAACAACAACAAATAATAATAATAATAATAATATATTATTATTATTAGTGGTATATGTATTATTTAATAATAATAACAATACCTATTATTAACAAATAATATGACAATATTATTATATAATTATTATAATAATATAATCATATTATATGTGGCATATAACTATTACTAACAACAACTACTACTAATAATAATAGTAATAACAACAAAAAAATGCCATAATTACTATTATGATCATTTAAATTATTATTAACAACAACAAACTTAATAATAATAAATGTATAAAAACAATAATAAAAATAATAACATTTTTGACAATATTATTATTATTTATGGCATATTTATTATTATTTGTTATAACAACACTTATTATTAACAAATAATATGACAATATGATTATCTCATTACTATTTGTAGCATATGTGTTATTATTTGGTGTTATAATAACAACGACTAATAATAATAAAAATAATAAAAAATATGCCACAAATATTATTATGATCATTAATATGATTATTATAAACAACAACAAAATAATAATAAATATACCAAAAATAATAAATAAAAACAATAACATTAAAATTATTATTATTTGTGGCATATTTATTATTATTAAATCACTTTAAATAAAGCCTATAAAGGTAACGTAAATAAGCTTTAGAATGAGTATGAGCTACATATGAGCTTTATTGTTCAAATATCGCTACTTCCTAAATCATCGTCTGGATCAAAGTTTGAGACTAACAAAGCCTGACTGGATTGGTTTAGACAAAACTAATCCTGTAACCCTGAGTTTGTTCAACCACCATCAGGCCCTGGGGAGAGTGCAGCCATTATAACATGTGTCACCACTGTCACAATATGCAGATGAGGCTTTAAATGTGCCCCACCTGTTTGAGGGGAAGTTGTGCCAGCCAGGTGTTGTCCAGCATCTCCTTGCGGTGTGTGTGTGGGGCGTCCCGGACCTGCAGGTACAGCTGGTGGGCGTTCAGTCCGCAGTGCTGACACACACCCTGCTCCGCCTCCAGCACTCGCGCGCGCATGAAGCCCTGATTGGAGCGCAGCTGGAAGTCCTCCATACAGGCCGGGCTGCAGAACCCTCGTGCCCAGCCACAGTGCTCCCCGCTGGGCTTCTGGCAGGACAGACACAGGGGGGAACCAGCCGAGTCCACGGCCTGCAGGTAACCGGCCGGAGGTTCTGTCTGGACACATGTAGGGCTCTCAGACTCACTGCGGACACAAACACACAATATAACGCAGATTTTTACATGTTCTGCTGCTGGCCGTCAAAGCACTACCGTTAGGAGCACTTTTACAGCATTGCTATGATGTTATTGATGGTTGCTAGGGTGTTTTGGCTGGTGGCAGGGTGTTGCTATGATGTTGTTGATGGTTGCTAGGGTGTTTTGGCTGGTGGCAGGGTGTTGCTATGATGTTGTTGACGGTTGCTAGGGTGTTTTGGTTGGTGGCAGGGTGTTGCTATGATGTTGTTGATGGTTGCTAGGGTGTTTTGGCTGGTGGCAGGGTGTTGCTATGATGTTATTGATGGTTGCTAGGGTGTTTTGGCTGGTGGCAGGGTGTTGCTATGATGTTGTTGATGGTTGCTAGGGTGTTTTGGCTGGTGGCAGGGTGTTGCTATGATGTTGTTGATGGTTGCTAGGGTGTTTTGGCTGGTGGCAGGGTGTTGCTATGATGTTATTGATGGTTGCTAGGGTGTGTTTCGGCTGGTGGCAGGGAGTTGCTATGATATTATTGATGGTTGCTAGGGTGTTTTGGCTGGTGGCAATGGTTGCTAGGATGTTTTGGCTGGTGGCAGGGTGTTGCTATGATGTTATTGATGGTTGCTAGGGTGTTTTGGCTGGTGGCAGGGTGTTGCTATGATGTTGTTGATGGTTGCTAGGGTGTTTTGGCTGGTGGCAGGGTGTTGCTATGATGTTGTTGATGGTTGCTAGGGTGTTTTGGCTGGTGGCAGGGTGTTGCTATGATGTTATTGATGGTTGCTAGGGTGTTTCGGCTGGTGGCAGGGAGTTGCTATGATATTATTGATGGTTGCTAGGGTGTTTTGGCTGGTGGCAATGGTTGCTAGGGTGTTTTTGCTGGTGGCAGGGTGTTGCTGTGATGTTATTGATGGTTGCTAGGGTGTTTTGGCTGGTGGCAGGAAGTTGCTATAATATTGGCTGGTGGCAGGAAGTTGCTATAATATTGGCTGGTGGCAATGGTTGCTAGGGTGTTTTGGCTGGTGGCAGGGTGTTGCTATGATGTTATTGACGGTTGCTAGGGTGTTTTGGCTGGTGGCAGGGAGTTGCTATGATATTATTGATGGTTGCTAGGGTGTTTTGGCTGGTGGCAATGGTTGCTAGGGTGTTTTGGCTGGTGGCAGGGTGTTTCTTTGATGTTATTGATGATTGCTCGGGTGTTTTGGCTGGTGGCAGGGTGTTGCTATGATGTTAATGATGGTTGCTAGGGTGTTTTGGCAGGTGGCAGGGTGTTGCTACGATGTTGTTGACGGTTGCTAGGGTGTTTTGGCTGGTGGCAGGGTGTTGCTATGATGTTGTTGATGGTTGCTAGGGTGTTTTGGCTGGTGGCACGGTGTTGCTATGATGTTATTGATGGTTGCTAGGATGTTTTGGCTGGTGGCAGGGTGTTGCTATGATGTTGTTGATGGTTGGTAGGGTGTTGCTATGATGTTGTTGATGGTTGCTAGGGTGTTTTGGCTGGTGGCAGGGTGTTGCTATGATGTTGTTGATGGTTGCTAGGGTGTTTTGGCTGGTGCCAGGGTGATGCTATGATGTTATTGACGGTTGCTAGGGTGTTTTGGCTGGTGGCAGGGAGTTGCTATGATATTATTGATGGTTGCTAGGGTGTTTTGGCTGGTGGCAGGGTGTTGCTATGATGTTGTTGACGGTTGCTAGGGTGTTTTGGTTGGTGGCAGGGTGTTGCTATGATGTTATTGATGGTTGCTAGGGTGTTTTGGCTGGTGGCAGGGTGTTGCTATGATGTTATTGATGGTTGCTAGGGTGTTTTGGCTGGTGGCAGGGTGTTGCTATGATGTTGTTGATGGTTGCTAGGGTGTTTTGGCTGGTGGCAGGGTGTTGCTATGATGTTGTTGATGGTTGCTAGGGTGTTTTGGCTGGTGGCAGGGTGTTGCTATGATGTTGTTGACGGTTGCTAGGGTGTTTTGGCTGGTGGCAGGGTGCTGCTATGATGTTATTGACGGTTGCTGGGGTGTTTTGGCTGGTGGCAGGGTGTTGCTATGATGTTGTTGACGGTTGCTAGGGTGTTTTGGCTGGTGGTAGGGTGTTGCTATGATGTTATTGACGGTTGCTGGGGTGTTTTGGCTGGTGGCAGGGTGTTGCTATGATGTTATTGACGGTTGCTAGGGTGTTTTGGCTGGTGGCAGGGAGTTGCTATGATATTATTGATGGTTGCTAGGGTGTTTTGGCTGGTGGCAGGGTGTTGCTATGATGTTGTTGACGGTTGCTAGGGTGTTTTGGCTGGTGGCAGGGTGTTGCTATGATGTTATTGATGGTTGCTAGGGTGTTTTGGCTGGTGGCACGGTGTTGCTATGATGTTATGTTTAAAAATGTCATATTGTTTCTGCTTTTTTAAAACAATTATTAATAAATAATTATTTGTGGCATATTTATGAAAAGTGTTTTTTTGGTAAATGTAATTTGTGACTAATTATAATCGCAAAAAAAAGCATAAATAACAATAGTAATTATTATTATCATTACATTTAATGATATACAAATGCAGTAATTGTTTAAATAAAAATATGTTCTGCAAAAAGGTTTTGGGATATTTGGATAATATGCAATTTGTGACTATTTAAATGAGCTAAAAACTGCATAAATATTATTATTATACAAATGTATTGTTCCAAACAGCAGAAAATTACAAAAAAACGCACAATTATCTGTCATTTTCAACTGTTAGATTTGCAAAAATAGCACAAACATGGCACTAATAATAATAATATAATGTTATTATTATACAAATGTATTGTTCCAAAAATCTAAATAAATAATAATAATAATTATTATTATATTTATTATTAGTGCCATGTTTATGCCGTTTTTGCAAATCTACACAGTTGAAAATGACAGATAATTGTGCAGTTTCGTGTCATTTTATGCTTAAAAAAAAAAAAGGCATAAACATGGCACTAATAATAAATATAATAATAATTATAATCATGCAAATTAAGTTTTTGTTCCAAAAATACAAATAAAACTATACATAAATATACTATACATCTGTGCAAGTTTTCGGATCACATAAATGTCGTATTGGTCATTAAAAAAATTACCAATGCCACCAAAAATGTTTTATTTATTAAAGATTTTTCAAAAAGCAGAAACAAAATGACAACTAGAAAGTAATTTATGCATAAGTTATCAAAAACATAAAAATATTTGTCTTTATAATGCAAAAATGCATAAAAATGGCAAATGTAAAAGGACAAATTTTGACCTTATTTTTATGTTTTAGGGTCTGATAACTTATGCAAAATTTGCAACAATTAATAAATTATTATTCGTGGCATGTTTATGAAAAGTTTTTTTTTGGCAAATGTAATTTGTGATCAATTAAATTGCCCCAAAAAAAGCATAAATAACAATAGTAATGATTATTATTATTAAAGTTAATGTTATACAAATGCAGTAATTGTTTAAATAAAAATAGGTTCTGCAAAACCTTTTGGGATATTTGGATAATATGCAATTTGTGACTATTTAGATGAGCTAAAAACTGCATAAATATTATTATTATATAAATGTATCGTTCCAAAAAGCATAAAATTACACATCATTTTCAACTGTTAGATTTGCAAAAACATGGCACTAATATTAATAATAATATAATGTCATTATTATTATTATTATTATATAAATGTATAGTTCCAAAAATACTAAATAAGTAATAATTATTATTATTATTAGTGCCATGTTTATGCCGTTTTTGCAAATCTACACAGTTGAAAATGACAGATAATTGTGCATTTTCGTGTCATTTTATGCTTTAAAAAAAAAGGCATAAACATGGCACTATTAATAAAAATAATAATAATTATGATCATGCAAATTAAGTTTTTGTTCCAAAAATACAAATAAAACTATATATAAATATACTATACATGCACAAGTTTTTGGTCACAAATGTCGCATTGGTCATTAAAAAAACAAAACAAATTTGACTTTGTCACAAAGGTTGAATTCCGCCGAATAATTTCACGTCTCCCAAATATGATCGAACGTGTGATGAAGCGTGTGTGAGACTAGTCTTCACCACACTAACTAGTCTAAAGTTCACGAGGAAAGATCTCACTTTCTCTCTCTGGCCCTCTTCCTCTTTTCTCTCCATCTCCTAAAAATAACCAGCCCCAGACAGCGCTCAGTACGTCGCAATTTTTTTCCTCCCGCGGTTTCCATGGCGATGCCGCAGCACTCGCATGTGTGTGGATTAAGCTCTTATCCTCTGCACTAAGCATTCTTGAGCACACACACACACACAACATCCCAGGTTTACAAGGTTAACCGTTTGCTACTACACACATAATTACATGCGGAAATGCACTTTCAAAATAAATTGTCACTTGCTGTGCAATATATATATATATATATATTCTCCAAGAGCAATGCAAATTCATAAATATGTATCTGTCAGCGTCAGTCATCACCCTGACCACGGGGGGAAAGTAATTTATGATCCAAAAGCCATTGAATATATATATATATATTGATTTTCATTTGTGGATTAGATACACCTGGGGTAGCAGCCGTCGGTTTGAGGATCTCATCGCGCAAGAACAAAGTCTGATGACTTTCACACATACCGACAAAGTACAAGAGGAAACAGCTGTCAGATATGATCACAAAGCCACGCTGTGTCTGACAGTGTGTGTGTGTGTGTGTGTGTGTGATGACTTCATCAGCAATCGCGCGCTCTTCTCTTGTTCCTGTCAGAGTGCAGGCGTGGAGAACTGGCTCAGATTGTGTGGTCGCCTCATCAAACTACGGTTTTACCTTTCCTAAAGGATTCAATGTTTGAAATACTCACTAGTTGCTAAGTGGGTGTTGCTAGGGAGTTATGAGTGGTTTTTATTGCATTGCTGGGATGTTCTTGATGCTCTGATCAGGGTTTTTGCAGCCGATACCGGCTACCGTCATTCATTCGAGCTTTATATCGGAGTGATACCTAAGCTTTCACGGTCACACCCTGAAGGCATTTTAATGATTTCACATCTAAGTGGCATACTTGAAAATAATGGTAACTAATAACTCAGCAAAAATGGTCTCATTTGATAGAAATTAATCATGTTCTGAGGTTCTTATGTCGAAACACTGCTTAGAAAAGTGAATTTATTTTGTTATTATTCATGCTTGACATGACGACTATTAGAAAATACACTCACCTAAAGGATTATTAGGAACACACACTAATACTGTGTTTGACCCTTTCGCCTTCAGAACTGCCTTAATTCTACGTGGCATTGATTCAACAAGCTGCTGAAAGCATTCTTTAGAAATGTTGGCCCATATTGATAGGAGAGCATCTTGCAGTTGATGGAGATTTGTGGGATGCACATCCAGGGCACGAAGCTCCCGTTCCAACACATCCCAAAGATGCTCTGTTGGGTTGAGATCTGGTGACTGTGGCGGCCATTTTAGTTCAGTGAACTCATTGTCATGTTCAAGAAACCAATTTGAAATGATTGGAGCTTTGTGACGGTGCATTATCCTGCTGGAAGTAGCCATCAGAGGATGGGGACATGGTGCTCATAAAGGGATGGACATCAGAAACAATGCTCAGGTAGGCCGTGGCATTTAAACCATGCCCAATTGGCAATAAGGGGCCTAAAGTGTGCCAAGAAAACATCCCCCACACCATTACACCACCACCACCAGCCTGCACAGTGGCAACAAGGCATGATGGATCCATGTTCTCATTCTGTTTACGCCAGATTCTGACTCTACCATCTGAATGTCTCAACAGAAATCCAGACTCATCAGACCTTCAGTCTTCAACTGTCCAATTTTGGTGAGCTTGTGCAAATTGTCGCCTCTTTTTCCTATTTGTAGTGGAGATGAGTGGTACCCGGTGGGGTCTTCTGCTGTTGTAGCTCATCCGCCTCAAGGTTGTGTGTGTTGTGGCTTCACAAATGCTTTGCTGCAGACCTCGGTTGTAACGAGTGGTTATTTCAGTCAAAGTTGCTCTTCTATCAGCTTGAATCAGTCGCTCATTCTCCTCTGACCTCGAGCATCAACAAGGCATTTTCTCCCACAGGACTGCCGCATACTGGATGTTTTTCCCTTTTCACACCATTCTTTGTAAACCCTAGAAATGGTTGTGCGTGAAAATCCCAGTAACTGAGCAGATTGTGAAATACTCAGACCGGCCGTCTGGCACCAACAACCATGCCACGCTCAAAATGTCTTAAATCCCCTTTCTTTCCCATTCCGACATTCAGTGTGGAGTTCAGGAGATTGTCTTGACCAGGACCACACCCCTAAATGCATGTGATTGGTTGATTAGATAATTGCATTTATAATCCTTTAATAATCCTTTAGGTGAGTGTACTTTAAATGGTAAATGTCTGTGGAGGAGCTCTGACCTCATTCTCTACTTTCTGGAGATATGCATCACTTTGGCATTTGTTTTGCACAAAGTAACTTATTTACACTAAATTACTCTGGGACCGTTTCCACCGGGATTTGGCCGACCCAAATTGAAAAGCTTCCCATACACACACACATAGTGTCTCTAAATACACTATTTTGGTGATCCATTTGAATAAATCTTGCATACATGATAAAGACAAAATAATTTTTCCAGTGTTTGCTGCCATCTAGTGGAAACAGCCCAAACTGTCTGCAGGGTGCTAGAACACACAGGGCCTGAGATACACACTTTCAAAACTGAATTTATAACAAAAAAAAATCTAAAATCGCCTCTTCATGAGGGGGTTTATTACAGCTCAGACAACATATACTCACATGTTTATCCCTTTTAGAAGTGGTTTATGAAACTACAAAGAGTTTCCTGTAAAATGGCACCAGTATTGTGTATTTAAAGACACTGTGTGTGTGTGTATGGGAAGCTTTTCAATTTGGGTCGGCCAAATCCAGGTGGAAATGTAGTAGTTAACAAGGAAAAAAACAGTCAGCACATGGTCCAAAAGGGTTGTACCTCATCTCTTAATGAGTCATGGGTGTGTTTTGGGCGTAACCAATCAGAGTCTCATCTCCCATTCCCTTTAAAAGCCAGTTGCGCTCGCACCATGGCGGATTTACAATTTACATGAGGAAAGACTGAACGCTTCGCTAGAGAGGAATATATTTAAAAAGTGTGTGTGCTGCTGCATGTCCCTGTGTGTGTGTGATAATCAGAATGTATGCACGATGTGCACCGCCTATAGGTATCACTAACATTGATATAAGAACATTGAGAATACACATGAAAATGTGTATCTAAACTTAAAGGGCTGTAATTCAAGAATGCTTTGGAATATAA
Source organism: Gobio occitaniae (assembly GCA_033150135.1). Taxonomy (NCBI): domain Eukaryota; kingdom Metazoa; phylum Chordata; class Actinopteri; order Cypriniformes; family Gobionidae; genus Gobio; species Gobio occitaniae. The sequence continues at coordinate 152,498 of JARQWZ010003345.1, read as the reverse complement.
ACCTAAGTTTGGTCTTGTTTGAAACCAGACACTCTGCAGATTATTTAAGCAATTCAAAATATGAAAGTATGAAACAATTATGGAAGTTTAAATTTACTGTAAATAAAAAACACTGCACTAAATATTTTTTATTTTATATAAAATATATATTTTACAAAAATCTAAAATGACTATAAAATCAAAGCCATACGTCTAACCAGGTTGTGTTCCAAATTTAAAGTTGATATCACAAAAATTGAAGTCCCCAAGAGATTTTGTTTAGGCGCTGTACCAAAAATAGCCACCGGGTGTTATCCACTTTCCATTGATTGTTTTTTTGATGCATTTTCCTGTAAATTTCTATCCAAATGTCACTTCAATCACAAAAACGGTCACCAAATATGGACCCTTGAGACTCAGACCTTTCCGACGATATGTGTTTTGTCAAGATTAGAAAAGATTTTGATTATAAAGTAGTTAAAATAAATGTTGTAATATGAAACACGACGCCGCCCATTAGAGGGAGGAGCTTGCTAGAAGAATTTAAAGTACCGTTTCCATGGTAACGCAACGGCCAATTTCAAAACGGTTTACACAGGACGAATTTTGAGTTCGTAAGCTTTTTAATTTTATGATAATTACTCAAATATATGATATAAAAAAAGGCGATAAAAAAAGGTGTCCCGCCAGTGGGACGGTGACAGTTAAGAGGTCAAAAAACACAACAAATGCTGCACTATCGACTTTAGCGCAGGTTTGTGTTGGTCAATGGTCAGTCGTTTTCAGTTCCTCACAATAGCAACACACCAACAATGCGCCTGAACTGGTTTTCAGACCAAGTAAATAAAGATGTGCGGTTTACTATGGTTCACTAATGTTACAAAACAGAACATGGCGCAAAAGCCTCATCTGATCAGTTTGTGAGATCGGCCAAATTTAGTGATTACCGATCGATTATCAGGCGATAGATCGACTAGTTCCCAGGGCATTGCTTGAACATTCAATATTCAAACCTGTTGGTGTGGTCAGAAGGTTTGGAAATTAATCTTTTCGGGGTGACGTTGTCCTTGTTGATGATGCGGAGGGCTCCGCCCTCTTTCTGGGCCACAGCGATGGAGGTCTGAGCTACATCCTGTTTGGAGAGATACCTGAGAGAGAGAGAGAGAGAGAGAGAGAGAGAGTAAAACTCTGTCCCATGAAGGGAACATCATGGTGCCATTAAAGGGTTAGTTCACTTTTAAATCAACTTTTGCTGATAATTTACTCACCCCCATGTCATCTAAGATGTCCATGTGTTTCTTTCTGCAGTCGAAAAGAAATGAAGGTTTTGGATGAAAACAGTCCAGGATTTTTCTCCATATAATGGACTTCAATGGGCTCCAAACGGTTCAAATGACAGTTTCAGTGCAGCTTCAAAGGGCTTTAAACGACACCAGATGATGAATAAGGGTCTGATCTAGACAAACCATCAGTTTCTGAGAGAAACCCAGCAGTATTTATGCTATTATTTTATCTCTTATCAGACGAGCGTGATCATCTCTGAGCTCCGCCATAACTTCCGCTGAGTGAGGTCAAAATACGAGCGTGGTCATAGATGTATACGTAGATGCCTCATTCTACTGATCCGTGCAGGCTCTAATGAGGCATCTACATATACATCTATGACCACGCTCGTATTTTGACCTCACTCAGCGGAAGTTATGGCTGAGCTCAGAGATGATCACGTTCGTCTGTTAAGAGGTAAAATAATAGCATAAATACTGCTGGGTTTCTCTCAGAAACTGATGGTTTGTCTAGATAAGACCCTTATTCATCATCTGGTGTCGTTTAAAGCCCTTTGAAGCTGCACTGAAACTGTCATTTGAACCGTTTGGAGCCCATTGAAGTCCATTATATGGAGAAAAATCCTGGACTGTTTTCATCCAAAACCTTCATTTCTTTTCGACTGCAGAAAGAAAGACATGGACATCTTAGATGACATGGGGGTGAGTAAATTATCAGCAAAAGTTGATTTAAAAGTGAACTAATCCTTTAATATGTCAGTGCCGTACAAAACGCTGATGTTTGTGTAACAGAACAACAAACTGACTGTGATGTGTCAGGAAATCCTCAAACAAAACTCAAATTAAAAACCTCCTCGCCAATAATCTCACACCGTTTACAAGCTCATGTAAAAGCCATAAATATTGCGCTTTAATTAAAGTGAACTTAACACGATCTTCACATAAACCCACTGTAATAAATGTCAAATTTACTGCCCTTCAGTATATCAGCGCTAATGTTTTCTATTGGCCCAGCCAGACGGGCTCAGATTTACACTTGCCCTGCAAGCTGCACTATGTAAGTTTTCCGTCCGCTAGAGGTCGCCTGTTCAAAACAAAGGCGTAGTTTGATGTCGGCACGTTTAAGCGCAGAATCATGGGACATGGTCATATTTTACTGAAAAAATGTTACATAGTGCAGCTTTAATGGACAGACAGCAGTAGGTTTATTAGTCTGCTGTCACTTTAAAACCTGTCCTAATTTCCCACAACTCTTTACGTTCATTTAAGACTTAATCCATCCATCCATCCATCTATCTATCCATCATCCATCCATCCTCTATCTCTCCATCCATCTGTTATTCCATCCATCCATCATCCATCCTCTATCCATCCATCTGTTATTCCATCCATCCATCCTCTATCTCTCCATCCATCTGTTATTCCATCCATCCATCCTCTATCCATCCATCCATCCTCTATCCATCCATCCATCTGTTATTCCATCCATCCATCCTCTATCCATCCATCCATCCTCTATCCATCCATCCATCTGTTATTCCATCCATCCTCTGTCCATCCATCCATCCATCCATCCATCTGTTATTCCATTCATCCTCTATCCATCCATCCGTTATTCCATCCATCCTCTATCTATCCATCCATCCATCCATCTGTTATTCCATCCATCCATCTGTTATTCCATCCATCCTCTAGCCATCCTCTATCTATCCATCCATCCATCTGTTATTCCATCCATCCATCCATCCATCCATCCATCCATCTGTTATTCCTTCCATCCATCCATACATCTGTTATTCCATCAATCCTGTCCATCCATCCATCCGTTATTCCATCCATCCTCTGTCTATCCATCCATCCATCCATCTGTTATTCCATCCATCCATCTGTTATTCCATCCATCATCTAGCCATCCTCTATCTATCCATCCATCCATCCATCTGTTATTCCATCCATCCTCTGTCCATCCATCTGTTATTCCTTCCATCCATCCATACATCCATCTGTTATTCCTTCCATCCATCCATCCATCTGTTATTCCATCCATCCTGTCCATCCATCCGTTATTCCATCCATCCTCTATCTATCCATCCACCCATCCATCTGTTATTCCATCCATCCATCTGTTATTCCATCCATCCTCTAGCCATCCTCTATCTATCCATCCATCCATCTGTTATTCCATCCATCCATCCATCCATCTGTTATTCCATCCATCCTGTCCATCCATCCATCTGTTATTCCATCCATCCTCTAGCCATCCTCTATCTATCCATCCATCCATCTGTTATTCCATCCATCCATCCATCTGTTATTCCATCCATCCATCCATCTGTTATTCCATCCATCCTCTGTCCATCCATCCATTCATCCATCCATCTGTTATTCCATCCATCCTCTGTCCATCCATCTGTTATTCCATCCATCCATTCATCCATCCATCCATCCGTTATTCCATCCATCCTCTATCCATCCATCCATCTGTTATTCCATCCATCCTCTATCCATCCATCCATCTGTTATTCCATCCATCCTCTATCTATCCATCCATCCATCTGTTATTCCATCCATCCTCTATCCCTCCATCCATCTATCCATCTGTTATTCCATCCATACATCCTCTATCCATCCATCCGTTATTCCATCCATCCTATATCCATCCATCCATCTATTATTCCATCCATCCATCTGTTATTCCATCCATCCCATATCTATCCATCCATCTGTTATTCCATCCATCCATCCATCTGTTATTCCATCCATCCATCCATCTGTTATTCCATCCATCCATCCATCTGTTATTCCATCCATCCATCCATCCATCTGTTATTCCATCCATCCATCCTCTATCTATCCATCCATCTGTAAATCCATCCATCCATCCATCCATCCTCCATCCATCCATCCATCCATCTGTTATTCAATCCATCCATCCATCCATCCATCCATCCACCCATCCACCCATCCATCCATCCATCCATCCATCCATCCATCCATCCATCCATCCATCCATCCATCCATCCATCCATCTATCCATCCATCCATCCATCCATCCATCCATCCATCCATCCATCCATCTATCTATCTATCTATCTATCTATCTATCTATCTATCTATCTATCTATCTATCTATCTATCTATCTATCTATCTATCTATCTATCTACTAAAAAAGTGAAAATAAATAATTCATAACCTAACTCATTAAAATCCAGTAAAATAAAGGTTCTGTGATTCTGAAGGAGTGTGTGGGGGGAAACAAAAGAAACAAAAACAGCTTAATTTGATTGACATCCACATGTGAGCCAATCAGATTGAGATCCGCCCACATGTCCCAATCCTCTCCAGCTTTGATAGTGTGTGTGTGTGTGTGTGTGTGTTTTCTCTTGCCTGGAGGTGCTGCTGTGCCGCCGCTGTGAGTGTGTGAGTTCCTCCAGGAGCAGGATGGGGCTGAGAAACACTCTTCCACTCTTCCTCACCATCCTCTGCCTCATCGCAGTCAGAGAGCTCCACTCGCGCACGAATCGCACAACCTGACACACACACACAGATGTGTTACAAAAAAATCTGATGAAACAGTACTTGAAGATCCCGTCACACACACACACACACACACACCTGTCTCCTGTTCTCGCTGTGATTGAATTCTGGTGGCAGTTCCTCCCAGTTCTGCAGTCTGATATCCAAGGGAATGAAGTTACAGTGGAGCGGGAGGCCGTCCTGTAGACACACACACACACACACACACACACACACACACGAGCATCAAACTCAGTTCTGAGCGACCATATATACTGCATATTTAAAATGTATTTATTATTTTGTTCGATATAAAAATCCTTGTTTCACTTCAGCTCTGCACCCCCCACCCGTGGGTCCAATATTGCATCATCATAATCATTAAAAAAATCAATAAGTTGTGTAACACAAAACTAGACATATGGTATCGTTTGAAAGATCAGAACCTCAGCTTTCTTGATAACCCAATCACTTTTGCATTTATGTTACATAGTTACCCCCCCGCAATGACCCCCCCTTGAGAAAATCATATGAATAATATTAAATATCATATTTATATCACTCACCAAAAATAGACAAGTCATATATCAAATGAAAGCTCTTGCCCTCAAGAATATCACTGTGCAGTTTATTTCACCGATCCAACACTTTACAGTAACGTTATTATCAAAAGAATCCCGAAGATGGAAATGACTCCTTTGAACAAGCGAACACATGAGTCATATTCCTGTTCGGATCACTAACTCGTTGTGTAGCTACTACCCTCAAACGCTATATCGGCTTGTTCCTTACGTTGTTTTCTTCAAAATGAGACTATTTTCACATGTGTGTGAGCGAGCATGGCCAAACCACACTGTGATACGTCACCAATGTCCAGAACAAAACATGTGATGCAGACAAATCCTTAGTTTTGATCGTCTTTGTTAGCTGCAATTTTTGATGACGTCATCACGTATTGCGTCATACGTCAAAAAAGCTGAACATCTCAGCTCTCTATAGACACGTCGATCATGCTTCTAGACCTATCAGAGCCCGAGATCTCCCTTTACAAAGTTGAGGAGGCAGAGCCTCGATTGCCCAGCGGCTGCTGTCAATCAATACAGATGAGGAGGAGTTATTAGATAGTTTGCACAGATTCATCTCAATAACTTTTTTTTGGAAGGAGATATCAAGAAAAGTATTTTTACTGACACCTAGTGGAATCAACAGAGCCTTTCTGAAGGGAAATAGACCAAACAAATGAAAAATTATAGATTTTCAAATAAATAAATAAATTAAAAAATAAATCAAAATATGACTTTTTACATACACTCACCTAAAGGATTATTAGGAACACACACTGATACTGTGTTTGACCCTTTCTCCTTCAGAACTGCCTTAATTCTACGTGGCATTGATTCAACAAGCTGCTGAAAGCATTCTTTAGAAATGTTGGCCCATATTGATAGGAGAACATCTTGCAGTGGATGGAGATTTGTGGGATGCACATCCAGGGCACGAAGCTCCCGTTCCACCACATCCCAAAGATGCTCTATTGGGTTGAGATCTGGTGACTGTGGCGGCCATTTTAGTTCAGTGAACTCATTGTGTTCAAGAAACCAATTTGAAATGATTGGAGCTTTGTGACGGTGCATTATCCTGCAGGAAGTAGCCATCAGAGGATGGGGACATGGTGCTCATAAAGGGATGGACATGGTCAGAAACAATGCTCAGGTAGGCCGTGGCATTTAAACCATGCCCAATTGGCACTAAGGGGCCTAAAGTGTGCCAAGAAAACATCCCCCACACCATTACACCACCACCACCAGCCTGCACAGTGGTAACAAGGCATGATGGATTCATGTTCTCATTCTGTTTACGCCAGATTCTGACTCTACCATCTGAATGTCTCAACAGAAATCCAGACTCATCAGACCTTCAGTCTTCAACTGTCCAATTTTGGTGAGCTTGTGCAAATTGTCGCCTCTTTTTCCTATGTGTAGTGGAGATGAGTGGTACCCGGTGGGGTCTTCTGCTGTTGTAGCCCATCCGCCTCAAGGTTGTGTGTGTTGTGGCTTCACAAATGCGTTGCTGCATAGACAGACCGTCAATCCGTCTGTGTATCTGTCTGTCTGTCTGTCTATCTATTTATCTGTCTATCCGTCTGTGTATCTGTATGTCTGTCTATCTATCTATCTGTCTATCTATCCGTCTGTCTATCTATCTGTCTGTCTATCCGTCTGTGTATCTGTCTGTCTGTCTATCTATCCGTCTATCTATTCATCTGTCTATCTATCTGTCTGTCTATCCGTCTGTGTATCTGTCTGTTTGTCTATCTATCCATCTATCTATTCATCGGTCTATCCATCTGTCTGTGTATCTGTCTATCCGTCTATCTATCTATCTGTCTATCTAGCCGTCTGTGTATCTGTCTGTCTATCTATCTATCTATCTATCTATCTATCTATCTATCTATCTATCTATCTATCTATCTATCTATCTATCTATCTATCTATCTATCTATCTATCTATCTATCTATCTGTCTATCTATCCGTCTATCTATCTGTCTGTCTATCCGTCTGTGTATCTGTCTGTCTGTCTATCTATCCGTCTATCTATTCATCTGTCTATCTATCTGTCTGTCTATCCGTCTGTGTATCTGTCTGTTTGTCTATCTATCCATCTATCTATTCATCGGTCTATCCATCTGTCTGTCTATCCGTCTGTGTATCTGTCTGTCTGTCTATCTATCTATCTGTGTATCTGTCTATCTGTCTGTCTATCCGTCTGTGTATCTATCTATCTATCTATCTATCTATCTATCTATCTATCTATCTATCTATCTATCTATCTATCTATCTATCTATCTATCTATCTATCTATCTATCTATCTATCTATCTATCTATCTATCTATCTATCTATCTATCTGTCTGTCTAGCCGTCTGTGTATCTGTCTGCCTATCTGTCGATCCGTCTATCTATTTATCTGTCTATCCGTCTGTGTATCTGTCTGTCTATCTATCGATCCGTCTATCTATTCATCTGTCTATCCGTCTATCTATCTGTCTGTCTATCCGTCTGTGTATCTGTCTGTCTATCTATCTATCTATCTGTGTATCTGTCTGTCTAGCCGTCTGTGTATCTGTCTGTCTAGCCGTCTGTGTATCTATCTATCTATCTATCTATCTATCTATCTATCTATCTATCTATCTATCTATCTATCTATCTATCTATCTATCTATCTATCTATCTATCTATCTATCTATCTATCTATCTATCTATCTATCTATCTATCTATCTATCTATCTGTGTATCTGTCTATCTGTCTGTCTAGCCGTCTGTGTATCTGTCTGTTTGTCTATCTATCCATCTATCTATTCATCGGCCTATCTATCTGTCTGTCTATCCGTCTGTGTATCTGTCTGTTTGTCTATCTATCCATCTATCTATTCATCGGTCTATCCATCTGTCTGTCTATCCGTCTGTGTATCTGTCTATCTGTCTGTCTATCCGTCTGTGTATCTATCTATCTATCTATCTATCTATCTATCTATCTATCTATCTATCTATCTATCTATCTATCTATCTATCTATCTATCTATCTATCTATCTGTGTATCTGTCTGCCTATCTGTCGATCCGTCTATCTATTTATCTGTCTATCCGTCTGTGTATCTATCTATCTATCTATCTATCTATCTATCTATCTATCTATCTATCTATCTATCTATCTATCTATCTATCTATCTATCTATCTATCTATCTATCTATCTATCTATCTATCTATCTATCTATCTATCTATCTATCTATCTATCTATCTATCTATCTGTCTATCTGTCTGTCTAGCCGTCTGTGTATCTGTCTGTCTATCTATCGATCCGTCTAACTATTTATCTGTCTATCCGTCTATCTATCTGTCTGTCTATCCGTCTGTGTATCTGTCTGTCTATCTATCGATCCGTCTAACTATTTATCTGTCTATCCGTCTATCTATCTGTCTGTCTATCCGTCTATCTATCTGTCTGTCTATCCGTCTATCTATCTGTCTATCTATCTATCTGTGTATCTGTCTGTCTAGCCGTCTGTGTATCTATCTATCTATCTATCTATCTATCTATCTATCTATCTATCTATCTATCTATCTATCTATCTATCTATCTATCTATCTATCTATCTATCTATCTATCTATCTATCTATCTATCTATCTATCTATCATCCAGCCACAGTGTTAAAATCTAGAGTGTTTTCTGTAAGATGAGCCCAGTTCTCTCGATGTCCTCTACTGTATGTGTGTAGGCGCTCTTCTAATTCGGATGTGTCTAATTCTCTGAAGTGGTTATAGGTGAGAAATTAGGAATATGAGGAAAGGTCGTCGCTCAAGGTCATGATGACAGAAAGCTGTGCTCCACCAAGAGGAGACGTTCCTTAAAGAGGCCAATCACAGGAGCGGCCCTCACAGGAGCGGCCAATCACAAGAGCTGCCAATCACAGGAGCGGCCAATCACAGGAGCGGCCAATCACAGGAGCGGCCAATCACAAGAGCTGCCCATCACAGGAGCGGCCAATCACAGGAGCGGCCAATCAAAGGAGCGGCCAATCACAGGAGCGGCCAATCACAGGAGCGGCCAATCACAAGAGCTGCCCATCACAGGAGCGGCCAATCACAGGAGCGGCCAATCAAAGGAGCGGCCAATCACAGGAGCGGCCCTCACAGGAGCGGCCAATCACAGGAGCGGCCAATCACAGGAGCGGCCAATCACAAGAGCTGCCCTCACAGGAGCAGGTCCAGTTCTCCAGCAGAGGCTGGGCCCCGCCGTCCATCCACTGGGAACCACTCGGCCCTTTACAAAATATTCCATTCCCAGCCCCCGGCTCCGGCTCCTCACTGAACTCATTCATCACCGCTGCGCTGAAACCGCCTCAGGAAAAGCTCTTATTAAAAACCAACCCGGATAATATTTCTCAATCAGAGTCAATCAGGGCCGCCTGCTTATCTCTGCTCCACTTAATACAGCTGAGGAGAACTAGAGGAGGCGGCGTTACACATGAGGACTGTGGGACTCAACTCTTCATCTGCCCTCAGATTCACACCAGAAGCTCTGGCCATCAGATACAGGTCTGACCCCTGACCCCTGACCCGGGCTAATGTTTACTGAATGGACAGACTAAATCGCTCTATACATAGAGTTTGTGTGCCGTGTGCTTTACCAGCTTACTGTGTTGTGACCGCATGTGAGAGAAAGCGCACACACACACACACACACACACACACACACACACACAGGTTATATATATATATAGATATATATATATATATATATTAGGGCTGGGCAAATTAACGCGTTAACGCGGGCGATTCATTTTTTCAGCTTAACGCAATTAAAATATTTAACGCAAATAACGCAGCGTCCGTTTTTATATCCATTTTTGCTTAGCGTTACATGATCATCACGCTCTTATTCATGTAAATGCTTCCAAGCGCGACAAGACACAAGAGAACACACTGTATGCCAATGTCCTGTGTGTGTGTGTGTGTGTGTGTGTGTGTGTGTCCTGTCTATGTGGATGCGTCTCATGTCAGCTAATCAAGGGACACACACACACACACACACACACACACACACACACACACGACACATAGATAGACTCGCGTCAGTTTCCTGCTCACATCGAGTTCTCTTTTGCTCTTGAACAAACAATAACACAGAGGATTTGGAGTATTCTCATATTAGGAGTCTTAAATTAGTTAAATAACGTCTTAAATGAACTTAAAGAGTTGTGAGGAAATGAGATGCGCGGCTGTTCTTAAAGTGACAGGAGCACTGATGATGCCTGTCATTAATGTTCATCAAAGAACAACGGGAACAGAGAAAATTTTAGCTTTAATGATGATTCATCTATATTTAATTTATTATTTATGCAGTTAAGAAAGATAACTATTACATTTCTGTATATGTCTAACAGGGAAGGCCATGGGTAAATATAACATTTATTATTTTGGGTTTATGTAAAGATTGTTTTAAGTTCACTTAAATTAAAAGTTGTTTTTTTAAAGTCTAATAAATGTTGAAATTGGGAGCTTTCAGTTATACTGTAATGTAACGTCATTAATGTTTCATAGACACTTTAGTATCAGTGATACTGGCCTTCATTCATAAAAATATGACAATACAACACATATTTCAAATATGCTGTCTTTAAATTGGTTATACATTAATTTGGAGAGTAACTGAAATTATTACAATATCAAAATATTAAAAACGTAAAATATTAAAAACTTGCGATTAATCGCGATTAACTACAGAAAAAAGTGTGATTAATTAGTTAATTTTTTTTAATCGATGCCCAGCACTAGTATATATATATATAATATTAGTATTGTATCCAGAGGTGTAGTGGTAAAAAAAGAGGTGGGTAAACTATAAATTCTGGGTGACCGCATCGTGGTCAGGGTAAGGTGGGCCACTGCCTACCGGTGTATAGCGTATCCTGATGATAGCTATTGTTCTCAGAGAGAACAAAAATATTTAAGAGAGATAGATAGGGGAGGCTTATATACAGGGGTTCTAATGCAATGCACTTGTCCATAATGATTAGATTTGGGATTATTTTCATAGTTGTCTGTTGTATATTTTCTCAAGTAATCGATTAGTTGTTTGGTCTATAATATGTCCGAAAAATGTGGATCAGTGTTTGCCAAAAGCCCAGGATGACGTCCTCAAATGTCTCGTTTTGTCCATAACTCAGTTTACTGTCATATGAGAGAACACACTAGAACATATTCACATTAAACAAGCTGGAATCAAATAATTTTACTTTTGTCTTAAAAAATTACTCAAGCCGACTAATCGATTATCAAAATAGTTGTCGATTACAGTTTTTGCCAATTGCTAATGAGGCAGGTGCAGATTAACGACAGAAGGATGAATTTGGTGAAGAAGAGCGAGAGCTTTGTGTTGATGATGAGGGTGCAGACAGCGATCGCTTGCCATTGCATTTAGAATGTAAACTTTTGATGAATTTATGAGAAATCTACAGACGCAAACAGGAAGTAAAACTCCCATTGATTTTTCTCCATAAGGATTTAGATTATCAGCCATAATGTCTAAAACATCTGAGGTAGACTGACCACGAGTTGTGAAACGAAAGTTTCTGCTTCTGTAGCTAGAGGTCTGTAAGAAAAACTACACTACCCACAGTCCCTAAGCTTAACAGCGACGCCTCTGATTGGTCCAACTCGCTGTTATTACCATAGAAACGTTTACCGTACCCTCGAACGGCTGTAGCGATAACAATAACTAGCTAGCTGACTAGCAAAGGGAGCTTGTTGTCACAAACTTTCAGTGGTTTAAATACCAGAGAATGCATATAATTACATCCAGTTATTGATCTGATAATAATGTATCCTGAATTTTACTTGTAGGCCTACATTGGCTAATGGGAAAAGGAAGAGGTGACTTGTTGAGTCAGTGGCATGAATCTAACCGTGAACCAAATTAACCCTAAAAACATAAAGTTTAGTACTGTTTTCCGAACTCACTCACTTTGGGCTTGTAGCTCGAGCCCGTTTGCTGGCATTAGGAGGAGGGCTGCTGTCTTGACGGCGCTAAAAAAATTGCCGGATATCCATGTTTGAATCTTGGTTGCGTGTCGTTCATGAATGATTCGTTCATTTTGAACGAATCTTTAATATGACTCGGGACTACCGAGTTGTCTCAGAGAGTGATTCGTTCATTTTGTGTTGACCGCGCATGCACATTACGCAACATATGAGTTCTGATTCTGAATCGACAGGTGAGATCCGAGTCTTTTGTTCTTCCTGTCAGTCCCATAGAGACGGAAAGAGAAAAGATTAGTTCATTTTGCTGAACGAGACTCAAAGATCCGAGTCAGTAAAATGATCCGAACTTCCCACTACTCACACTGACAGTTGCAGCGCAATATGAAAGACTTCGTCTAACCGTACAACAAACAACCAATGAAAATGAACAATATGAAACTAAAATGACATAAGCTTAATTTAAAATGGCTTAGGAACTGTAGGCTATTTAGAGGTGGATAAACTCAATTTAGAGGTGGATAAACTCAATTTCCGGATTTTGGGAGGTGCGTAAACGGCGTTTACGTGCGTTTAGCCTCCACTACATCTATCTATCTATCTATCTATCTATCTATCTATCTATCTATCTATCTATCTATCTATCTATCTATCTATCTATCTATCTATCTATCTATCTATCTATCTATCTATCTATCTATCTATCTATCTATCTATCTATCCATCCATCCATCTATCTGTCATTCTATCCGTCTATCCATCCATCTATCTACCTGTCCATCCATCCATCTGTCTATCCATCCATCTGTCTATCCATCCATCCATCCGTCCAGCCATCCATCCAGCCATCCATCCATCCATCCAGCCATCCATCTGTCATTCTATCCGTCTATCCATCCATCCGTCGGTCCGTCCATCCATCCAGCTGTCATTCTATCCGTTCATCTATCTATCTGTCCATCCATCCATCTATCTATCTGTCCATCCATCCATTTATCTGTCATTCTATCGGTCGATCCATCCATCCATCCATCCGTCCGTCCATCCAGCTGTCATTCTATCCGTTCATCTATCTATCTGTCCATCCATCCATCATTCTATCTGTCCATCCATCCATCCATCTATCTATCTGTCCATCCATCCATCAATCCATTTATCTGTCATTCTATCCGTCTATCCATCCATCCATCCGTCCATCCATCCAGCTGTCATTCTTTCCGTCTATCCATCCATCCATCCGTCCGTCCGTCCATCCATCCATCTATCTGTCATTCTATCCGTTCATCTATCTATCTGTCCATCCATCCATCATTCTATCTGTCCATCCATCCATCTATCTATCTGTCCATCTATCCATCATTCTATCTGTCCATCCATCCATCTATCTATCTGTCCATCCATCCATCTATCTGTCCGTCCGTCCATCCATCTATCTGTCATTCTATCCGTCTATCCATCCATCTATCTGTCATTCTATCCATCCATCCATTCATCTGTCATTCTGTCCGTCTATCCATCCATCCATCTGTCATTCTATCTGTCCATCCATCCATCTATCTGTCATTCTATCCGTCCGTCCATCCATCTGTCATTCTATCCATCCATCCATTTATCTATCCATCTATCTGTCTCATTCTATCCATCCATCTATCTATCCGTCTGTCTATCTATCTATCTGTCTGTCCGTCTGTCTATCTGTCTGTATCCGTCTGTCTGTCTATCTATCCGTCTGTCTATCTATCCGTCTGTCTATCCGTCTATCTGTCTGTCTATCCGTCTATCCATCCATCTGTCTATCCGTCTATTTATCTGTCTGTCTATCCGTCTATCTCTCCGTCCATCCATTTATCTATCCATCTATTTGTCTCATATCTATATCGTCTGTCTGTCTATCTATCCGTCTGTCTATCCGTCTATCTATCTGTCTATCCATCCGTCTGTCTATCCATCTATTCTTAAGATACTCTATTAAAACTCTCAATGAATTACCAAACAAGGTTTCCTGCTAAATTTGAAGCTTTATCCCAATATTCACAGTGTGAGATCAGAATCAGTGAATATGAGTGTTCATCAGTTCATCTCTCTGGGTTTGGGTTTATGCTTCTCTCTGTACCTGGTCGTAGAGGAAGATCTGTCCGTGTTTCTGCTGGCACAGAACTTCAGACAGTCGTACACGCGAACAGAGCCGCCCGACTCCTGAGTGTGATCTTCATCAGCTATCAGAGAGAGAGAGAGAGAGAGAGAGAGAGAGAAAAGAGAAGATGAGAGGACGAGAAGAGCGGATGATCATTATGCTCCATGCCGCCGCCTGATAAAGGTCAGGTGGAGCGAGCGCTCTATCTATCCATATATCTGTCCATCCATCCATCTGTCTATCTGTCCATCCATCCATCTGTCTATCTATCTGTCTATCTATCTGTCCGTCCGTCCGTCTGTCTATCTATCTGTCCATCTATCTGTCTATCTATCTGTCCGTCCGTCTGTCTATCTGTCTATCTATCTATCTATCTATCTATCTGTCTGTCCGTCCGTCCGTCTGTCTATCTGTCCATCCATCCATCTGTCTATCTGTCCATCCATCCATCTGTCTATCTATCTCTCCGTCCGTCCGTCTGTCTATCTATCTGTCTATCTATCTGTCTATCTATCTGTCCGTCCGTCCGTCCCTCTGTCTATCTATCTATCTATCTATCTATCCATATATCTGTCCATCCATCCATCTATCTATCTGTCCATCCATCCATCTGTCTATCTATCTGTCCGTCCGTCTGTCTATCTATCTATCTGTCCATCTATCTGTCTATCTATCTGTCCATCTATCTGTCTATCTATCTATCCGTCCGTCCGTCTGTCCATCTATCTGTCTATCTATCTGTCTATCTATCTATCTGTCCATCTATCTGTCTATCTATCTATCCGTCCGTCTGTCCATCTATCTGTCTGTCTATCTATCTATCCGTCCGTCTGTCTATCCATCTATCTGTCTATCTATCCGTCCATCCATCCATTCATCCATCTATCTGTCCGTCCGTCCATCCATCTGTCTATCTGTCTGTCCATCTTTCTATCCATCTATCTATCTGTCATCTATCTGTCTATCTTTCTATCTTTGTCCGTCCGTCCGTCTGTCTATCTGTCCATCTATCTGTCTATCTATCTATCCGTCCATCCATCCATCCATCCATCCATCCATCCATCCATCCATCCATCCATCCATCCATCTTTCTATCCATCTATCTATCATCTATCTATCTATCTTTCTATCTATGTCCGTCTGTCTATCATCTATCTATCTGTCCATCCATCCATCTATCCGTCCGTCTATCTGTCCATCTATCTATCTGTCCATCCATCCATCTATCCGTCTGTCTATCTGTCCATCTATCTATCTGTCCATCCATCCATCCATCTGTCTATCTGTCCATCCATCCATCTATCCGTCCGTCCATCCGTCTGTCTATCTGTCCATCTATCTATCTGTCCATCCATCTATCCGTCCGTCCTCCGTCTGTCTATCTGTCCATCCTCCATCTATCCGTCGTCCATCCGTCTGTCTATCTTTCTATCCATCTATCTATCTGTCATCTATCTGTCTATCTTTCTATCTATCTATCTATCTATCTATCTATCTATCTATCTATCTATCTATCTATCTATCTATCTATCTATCTATCTATCTATCTATCTATCTATCTATCTATCTATCTATCTATCTATCCTATCTATCTATCTGTCCATCAAGATCCTGTCCGTGTTTCTGCTGGCACAGAACTTCAGACAGTCGTACACACAAACAGAGCCGCCCGACTCCTGAGTGTGATCTTCATCAGCTATCAGAGAGAGAGATTGAGAGAGAAGAGGGCAATGAGAGGACGAGAAGAGCGGATGATCATTATGCTCCATGCCGCCGCCTGATAAAGGTCCAGGTGGAGCGAGCGCTCTAACGCCGCTAACGAACACTATATTCAGCCGGAGCGGAGTGACCTGAGACGATCCTGCTGTTCCAAGAAATGTGATTTGTCTAGATCTGGTCCCACAGAGCTGTCTCTACATTCATCTGGCTCGCTGTAAAGACGCCCATGAGGCTTCGTTACCAGAACTCCACCGGCGACTAAAATAGCCGAGCCTTCGCCGGCTGGCCAATCACACGGTGTTTATTAAAGAGCCATTATGCGTACTGTATGCTGCTGGAGTGTGTGTGCTAGCGTAGAGGCGGGTGTTCAGACAAACCCAGCAGAGTCTGGAAACTGCACTCTTTATACGAACGTGTGAACGTTCGTCGATTGTCTCGCTTTAAAATGGCTGTTATTATCCGTGTTTCCCGTAGACGTGCTCTCAGCTGAAACGCTTCTGAGAAGGGGATCTGACATCGAGGGTTGATCGACTTAAAGCGTTACGGGAAACACAACAGGAGATGCTTCGTAAAATGTCCAAGCTGCTACTCAGATAGTATTTATTCATTGTAAATTAAAGGAACCTGTCCATCCATCCATCCATCCATCCATCCATCCATCTATCTATCTATCTATCTATCTATCTATCTATCTATCTATCTATCTATCTATCTATCTATCTATCTATCTATCTATCTATCTATCTATCTATCCTTACACCCATCTGTCTGTCTGTCTGTCTATCTATCTGTCATCCATCTTCCACCCATCCGTCTGTCTGTCTATCTATCTGTCCATCCATCCATCCATCCATCCATCCGTCTGTCTGTCTGTCTATCTATCCATCCATCCTTCCACCCATCTGTCTGTCTGTCTGTCTGTCTATCTATCTATCCATCATCCTTCCACCCATCTGTCTGTCTGTCTCTGTCCATCCATCCGTCTGTCTATCTGTCTGTCCATCCATCCGTCTATCTGTCTGTCTGTCTATCTATCTATCTATCTATCTGTCCCATCCATCCATCCATCTATCTATCTATCTATCTAATCTATCTATCTATCTATCTATCTATCTATCTATCTATCTATCTATCTATCTATCTATCTATCTATCTATCTATCTATCTATCTATCTATCTATCTATCTATCTGTCTGTCTGTCTATCTATCTATCTATCTATCTGTCCATCCATCCGTCTATCTATCTATCTGTCTGTCTGTCTGTCTATCTATCTATCTATCTATCTGTCCATCCATCCTTCCACCCGTCTGTCTGTCTGTCTGTCTGTCTATCTATCTATCCATCTGTCCATCCATCCATCTATCTGTCTGTCCTTCCATCCATCCATCTATCTATCTATCTGTCCTTCCATCCTTCCACCCATCTGTCTGTCTATCTGTCCATCCATCCGTCTGTCTATCTATCTGTCCGTCTGTCTGTCCATCTATCCGTCTGTCTATCTATCTGTCCGTCTGTCTGTCCATCTAATCTATCCATCCATCCTTCCACCCATCTGTCTGTCTGTCTATCTGTCCATTCATCCGTCTGTCTATCTGTCTATCTATCTATCTGTCTATCTATCTGTCCTATCTTTCTATCTATGTCCGTCTGTCTATCTGTCCATCTTTCAGTCTGTCTATCCATCCATCCCATTAATGTTTTATTATCATTATTTGAATGTGTTGCTTGCTTAAATTGATTTAGTTTCTTTGTAATAGTTAACTGATGAAAATGTATTATTACTCTTTATTTAAATGACATTTATATTTAACACAATTTTAATCTTGTAAAACGGGGTCGTTCACCTTCTGATGTAGTGACGAACGCTTTAGTTCAGTTCTTCATATCAGTTATTGGCACTTAAAAACCAAAAACAATATCGGTGGAGTTTTGGTCATAAACAAACAAACAATATCGGATGTAAAAAAGAAAGAGAATCTCCATTTAGAGGTGAAGTATTCCTTTAAAATGTACTGAGAGTGACATCAGTGTGTTTGGAACATACCTGGATCACTAATGGAGGCCGTTTGTGGGGGGAATTCATCACTTGGTGGCATTTCTTGAGATATATTCGGGTGCGTTTCCTCCTCATCCTGATTGGCCGGTTGGTCTGGAAGTGCGTGTGGAGTCTGTGGGGTGCTGGGGGTGGTTGGTTCACTTTCGTGGTCTGAATCAGAGATGCAGATGGTAGTGAGAGATGTTGATGAGGAGGACGAGGGGTGGTCCGGTAATGATGAAGGTGGGCTAAGAGCTGAGAGAGAGAGAAAGAGAGGATGAGTTACACTGTCAACCTAGATCCACTGATCTAGAAGCTGATTAGTCAAGCCCGACCCGACACATTAACTGTAATTATGAGCCTGAACAATTTAAACGCAAGCGGCTCCTCCCTCAGTTTCTCTTGAAGCCGATACTGAAGTGAGTTAAAGGTCCCGTTCTTCGTGTGTTTTTGAAGCTTTGATTGTGTTTACAGTGTGCAATATAACATGTGTTCATGTTTCGCGTGTAAAAAAACACAGTATTTTTCACACAATTTTACTTATCTGTATACTGCTGTTTTCACTGTCCTCAAACGGCTTGAAAGATTTCCCTGTTCTATGAAGTCCCTCCTCAGAAATACGTAACGAGTTCTGATTGTGCCAGCGGTTCCCGTGTTGTGATTCGACAGCAGCATACGCAGAGCGCACGTTACCGGAAAGGTCACGCCTCTCACCATAACGGGATGCATGCGCTCAATGATCTCTAAGTACAGCGTCCCTGGGAAAGCCAAACAAAGGTGACTTGACTCCGGGATGAAAATAACAGCGTCTCGACGACATGGCAACAAACAAACTATACGAACGCAACCGAACGCAACACTTCCTATTCTCCACGCGGGAGCAACAAGACCACGCCCCCTTTTTTGCGCGTTCTTGTGGGCGGAGGTTAGTCGACATACTGCTCTACTGACGTAATTAAAGCAGGAAATACCAGGATGTAGTCCTAAGCAGCCGTTCGCTGTAGGCTTTGAAAGGGAACTTCTGTTAAATAAAATATCTCGCTTGGCATTGAACTTTGAGCTTTATAATTTTACAGGTATTATAAATGCTCTAACAGCAACATTACACACTAACTAAAGTTTGAAAAATGGGATCACGAAGAACAGGACCTTTAAACTGCAGTTCATGGACTGGCCACTAGAGGCAGACTCCAGAAGGAGCAGAATCTCATTGAGCTCATGTTAAAATGCCCAACTTTACAGCAACTTTACCAATTGCTGTGTTAAAACAACCCAATTGCTGGGTTAGTCCATTTTCAACCCAACTTGGGTTTTTTTTAACCCAGCATTTTTTAGAGTGTAGGTGCACTTAACTTAATCTCTTGTAGAGCAACACTAGCGGTAATTCAGGAAAAAATCTCCCAATGCTCCACGTGAAACTTCAGTCTTTCCACCTTTTACCATCGTGTCAATTCTCAATTGATTTTGATTAATATGCGCGAGGGAGAGCAAGAGAGTTTGAAGACGGTGAGAGCTGCCCTGTGGACGCCTGTCTGTAAATAATGCAGGGGAAAAATATCGGCGAACGAATGCAGCCTTGTATCGGCCGATGCAAATATCGGCCCGATATATCGGTCTAAAGGCGCTTTCACACCGGACGCGTAACGAAAAAGCGAATATTTCGTGTGCAAATAGTTCGCATCAAAACCATTCACACCAGCCGCGACGCGAGTTTGCGACGTTTCAGAGCTCCAACATTCCCAAACATTCGCACGACAGCTGAGAAACACGGACACGTAATCATCCAGTGGAGACGAGCTTTTAATTTTCTTTAAAAGACAGAGAAGAATGTTTTGTGTGCACCCAATCTTAAAGAACAGAGTCTGAAGGGGAGGATGCTAATCTTCTACAGGAGCTAAAACTTTATCATGGCCGGTTCCGCACTTACTTTCAAATGTCCAATTTGAGGAGCTCCTCCAGACACACACACACACACACACACACACACACACACACTCTAAAGGAACGGCTCGATCCGGAGCTGCTGTGTTTCCAGTTGAGTCACAATGTAAACATTTAAGTGCCACAGTCGTACTGACAGAAACACATTCACTTTCCATAGTCGCGGACGCAATTAGATACATTTTTTTTTTTTTTTATTGATTATAATATCTGTAGCCTATAGTGGGCAAACACATCTGCATCTGTACAGCTGTAAACACAACTACAGCTGTAGTCTCGTGAGAAATGCGACACCTGGCAAAGGTTAATGTTGATTGAATGGCTAGTGACATCAACTGGACATATCGTCACCTTTGTTTCCTTGTATGTGATTGGTTTAAGCCTTTTCTGTCGCTGCGAGTGTTAAAAAAAATCGACATCGAAACGAAAAAAATAAACATCGTTTTTTTCGCCGCAGCACATTCGCGTTCGGTGTGAAAGCACTCATTACACAAACAGCTGATCAAAAAATAAAACCATCGCGCGAATTATTCGCGCGTCAAAATCGCGTCCAGTGTGAAAGGACCTTAACACTAATATATATATTTTTTCTGATTATGGCATAGCTTTCTGCCCACCCAATTAGGCTAATAACTACTGATTAAAGCAGCACTAGGTAACTTTTCAACCTTCATAATATATTTTCAAGACTCTTGTGATGATACATCGACTTACAATAGGTTGAATGACACGTCTGCCATAGCCTGATGGGGTCTGTATCGTTTTTAATCGTACTTTTAAACTTCGGGTTTCGGGTAGTAACCCGAGAAAAAAAAGAACTACAAAATTCGACTGCTTTACGGCATATACGTCACTTCCACCATCACCCCCACTTCCTTAAATTCGGATGTGCGAGGGTTAGCCTATGTAAGCCTATGTCTAAACGGCGTGTACAAGTTTGGTAGGGGCTACATTCTCGCAAGTAAATACATAAGACGTACAAAATCATATTTTAGGATACTGTAACGCGTGTGTCCGGGTGAAAAATACAGATAGCTCACTCAACGCAACTCGAGTCGATGCAAACACGGAGGCGATTGACATCAAATAGCCCGCACTTTATTCCCCGCGGAACCCCCACGAGAGTCCGGCACAAACTTCACTTCAGTCCACAGCATTACCCAACAAAACAAAAATAAATGATTGTTTGCAACAGAAGACAGAAAATAATCCGCACACATGGGAGCTCGAGGCGCAGTGTTCACACACACACACACACACACACACACACACACACACACACACACACACACACACACACACACACACACACACACACAGAACGCAGGTGCTCCAACCGGGGCGAACGCTCTTAAAGGGGCCACACTATTTTCCTACTCGTCACAATACCTAACATGTCTGTGATATTTGTTTATTTGTCTTGCCTCAAGCTAAAATGCAAATCGACTTTTCAAATTTGAAGATTCATCTATGGTAGCTTGATATTATATTGACGATATATGGTTATTACCTACCACTCAAACATTGAATGGAAGTATCATATAGATTCTGTAAAACGGTATCCAATAGACTAGACTACTATAATGACGCTGGCTTGTAAACGTGAGCATCGCGATCATTTGGCGTTTGAAAAAAAAAAATTAAACCCATGAAATTATATTCATATGACATGCTGAAACATATGCCACTGTACCTGGGATGAAGACATTTCACACGGGATGCAAGCAGAACACCTGCATGTGAACTCCTGCAGTTTTCAGGGCTATCATAGTTGTCATGCAACAAATGCACGTGCGATGCATCCCCTGATGCAGGATGACAGTTTACGACAGTAGTAGAGGACAATACTGTTTCCCAACTGTAGGGGGAGCCCGAGAGCAAAAGTTACCTAGTGCTGCTTTAAAAAAACACAAATGCTTGATCAAGGGCCCGGCCCGAGGGATAGTGGCGGGAAATATCGTCCCGACCCAGTTTGGTTCAAGTTCAGGCAGAGAATCTAAACTCTAAAGGTCCTTTCACACTGGACGCGATTTTGACGCGCGAATAATTCGCGCAATGGTTTTATTGTTTTTATTGAGTGTTTTTTTAACACTCGCAGCGACAGAAAAGGCTTCAACCAATCACATACAAGGAAACAAAGGTGACGAAATGTCCAGTTGATGTCACTAGCCATTCAATCAACATTAACCTTTGCCAGGTGTCGCATTTCTCACGAGATTACAGCTGTAGTTGTGTTTACAGCTGTACAGATGCAGATGTGTTTGCCCACTATAGGCTACAGATATTATAATCAATACATTGATTTTTTTTTTTTTTATCTAATTGCGTCCGCGACTATGGAAAGTAAATGTGTTTCTGTCAGTACGACTGTAGCACTTAAATGTTTACATTGTGACTCAACTGGAAACACAGCAGCTCCGGATCGAGCCGTTCCTTTAGAGTGTGTGTGTGTGTGTGTGTGTGTGTGTGTCTGGAGGAGCTCCTCAAATTGTCCCACGGACATTTGAAAGTAAGTGCGGAACCGGCCATGATAAAGTTTTAGCTCCTGTAGAAGATTAGCATACTCCCCTTCAGACTCTGTTCTTTAAGATTGGGTGCACACAAAACCTTCTTCTCTGTCTTTTAAAGAAAATTAAAAGCTCGTCTCCACTGGATGATTACGTGTCCGTGTTTCTCAGCTGTCGTGCGAATGTTTGGGGAATGTTGGAGCTCTGAAACGTCGCAAACTCGCGTCGCGGCTGGTGTGAATGGTTTTGACACGAACTATTCGCACACGAAATATTCACTTTTTTCCGCTTCGCTTTTTCGTTGCGCGTACGGTGTGAAAGGGCCTTAAAGCTGATTGACCACATTTTATGACACTAGTCTAGTTAAAGTGATAAGTCACCCAAATATTGAAATTCAGGCCAGAATTGTGAGCGTTTCAACGACCAAAACGTTCCTATAATCTGCCGATCCTTCACTTCGGGCCTTCGGCTGGCGAGCTCATTCCCATACAGGGGCCGTCCCAGTTCTCCGCAGTCGTCTGAAGTGAAGGACATGCTAACGTCGAGCACACGGAGCGAGGAACAGATGCTGTCTGTTTTGCGTTTGACTGATTTCCTTCCCTCAGACCTGCAGTTTCACATCTCTCTGCCATATGGCGCCACGGGACACGGCTGGAAAAAAAACACACGCTCCGCATTTAAAGCCTCCCTTGCGCCCTTCCATCTCAGAAAAGCATCTTTATGATGTGGAGGCGCTGAAATGCATTATCTGTATCTTAGCTGTTGTCAAAAAAAAAGCGACGGGCGAAGTTTTGACGGCGTTTATTTTGGCTGTGGAGACGTTTGATAATTGCGATTGTCTTTCCTTCGAGGCCGCTAATGAATTTCCACACCTCCTTCTTTTTCACACCATCCCCTCCGAGCTTTGCGTTCCCCTTTCTTTCTCGCCCTCTCCTTCTCACTGAAAGGTCTCGTATGGATCTTCTAAAATGTCAGCTGAATTTGTGAGAAGCTGAATAAAAGCTCCACCGCTGTGCTGTCTCTTAACGAGCCGGCTTGCAGAAAGAAAGCCAGACACCAGCAGAAAACAACTCCCGCTGTGTATCTGAACCCTTATCACTGTCTGGAGCGCTCTACGCTTACACCTTTGTGGCCGCAGATCTGTAACGGTCCAGGACGGACGGATAAAAAGCCCTTCGCGGAACAACGAAATGCAGAAAGGTTGTGCGAAGGTGCAAACGATCAGACTGAGGATTGCTGGGAATAATATGCAGATCATGCACCGTTTACAAAACATGATATTGGTATGAGTTGTGTAAACTGTTATGAGACACACGTCTGTGAAAGTCAAGGGCACACGGGTGAAATGCTGCATTTGTAAAGGCTCGCTTTCTTGATCAAATGGAAGGAAAAAAGGTTTAGCGAAGGTCTAAGTGAATAAACGGATGTGACTGGCTGGGATATTTGAGGACAGCAGTGCATGAAAGAATCTTTTTCTGCAAATTTTTAACATTTTTGATGATATAACTAGGCAAACTAGGTTATTTGCCTTAAAAAAAAATTATATGTATATTAGGGCTGTCAAAAGATTAATCGCGATTAATCGCATCCAAAATAAAAGTTTGTGTTTACATAATATATATGTGTGTACTCTGTTAATTATTATTTATATATAAATACACACATTCATGTATATATTTAAGAAAAAAATATTATTTTTATATATAAAACATTTATATTTCTATATATTATAGATTATATAAATGTATATACAGTATATACATGCAAATATTTCTTAAATATATACATGAATGTGTGTGTATTTATATATAAATAATAATTAACAGAGTACACACACATATATTATGTAAACACAAACTTTTATTTTGGATGCGATTAATCTTTTGACAGCCCAAATAAATACACTATATATTTCTGCAAGCTTATGACTGCAGATTTACAAAAGTACAGGGCAAAGAGTAAATCTTCACTTCTATGTAGTATGAAAATACAAAATAATAATAATAATAATAATAATAATAATAATAATAAATATCTAATTATATATATATAAAAAAAAAAATGTTTTTAATAAAAGGTCCAAAAAGTTTTTTTTTTAGGAGATCAGTACATTAAATAATAATAATAATAATAATAATAATAATAATAATAATAATAATATTAAAAAAAGCAAAATAATAAATACAATAATTTATTTCACATTAAGTATGCGATTAAATCGCACAAAAAGGGTGCAATTAAAAAAAATCACTTCTATTTACAGCCCCAATTTTTAGGCTTTACAGTTTATTTAAAACAAATAATAAAATAAAATATAATAAAAAAAAACAAAAAACATAAATACAATAATAACATATTTCTGCATATTTATGATTGTGGAAAGCTAAATGTCACTCCAATCTAATTTAATTATATTTTTACATATAATTTTTAATATATTTTTATTATATTATAAAATAAAAATATATGTGTATTATTTTATTATGCCGGTGAGTTTTGCATGGCACCATCTAGTTTAGTATAATATGATATAATATAATATACTATAATAAAAAATAAATAATAAAATGTTAGTATAAATAAACGATACATTTGTGAAAAAATGTGATTGCAAACATCTAAATGCCACTTCAATAATATTAGTAATAACTCACAATAATAATAACACTCGCATATTTTGTAAAAAAAAAGGTCCAAAAATGTTTTTTTTAGGAGAACAGTAAATTAAATAATATTATTATTTGCAAATGTATGATTGTTGACAGCCTAATGTCACTCCACTCTAAAATGTATCTTTATTATATTTTTAATATATAATTTTTAACATATTTATAAATATTTGTATTGTATTATAAAATAAAAAATATTTTTATTATTTTATTATGCCAGTGAGTTTTGCATGGCACCATCTAGTTTAGTATCATATAATGTAATGTAATATATAATACAAAATAATAAAATATTAGTATAAATTATACATTTGTGAAAAAATGTGACTGCAGATTTATAAAAGTACAAGGCAAACATCTAAATGCCACTTCACTATAGTCTAAAACACAAAATAATAATAATAATAATAACTCTCAATAATAATAAAACACTTGCATATTTTGTAAAAAAAAAAAAAAGTCCAAAAATATGTTTTTTAGGAGAGCAGTAAATTAAATAATATTTAAAACAAATAATAAAATAAAATATAATTAAAAAAAGCACAAAACCAATAAACACAATAATTACATATTTCTGCAAATGTATGATTGTAGACAGCCAAATGTCACACAAATATTTGTTATTATTCTATTATTATATACATATTTTAAAAATACAAAAAATATTGTTTTCTGAAGGAACGTATGCATGATGGGAGTTTTTTAACCCCTTAACTGTCACTTGCCCGTATACGGGCATTCTACATTTACTTCACTATATTACTATTAAATCCTAATCTAGTCATGACAAACTATATATCATTGGAAAGGTCTAAGGCTCAAGAATACATATTTGTTGATGATTTTGCAGAAAATATATATTTTGGAAGAGTAATGGATTAATATATGACAAGAGTGACAAGAGTGTGCATCAAAAAATCTGTATCATTACAGGAGTTTTCACCTTTGTAACAAAAAGTCAACAACCACACTTTTAATCATTCAAACTTTGATTTTCATGCTAAAAGTTCATAACATAAACATTGATTCTAGTATTTAGCCAAAAATATTCAGAAAATAATATTATATATAGAGAATATCTGCCAGATCAATCTTTAGGAATCACCAATATGGTGTGTCTAACCCCTAGTGGATTTTTGGAGGTTATGCAGCTAAAAGTCTTACTGAAAACTCATTTTTTGAGTTTTTGACCTAAAATTTTGAACACAACTTGGTTAGAATTTTGGCTTTGACTTTCTGTCTTTTTTTGGCTGAAACCTATATTAATTTAAATATTTTTTAATAAAATAAATAATATTTATTTTATTATATTTTTATAACAATAAACTTAAATTTCAATAACTTTTATATAATTTAATTCTATAATTTTTTTCCATTTCAGCATTAATCTGCCAAGTGTCTTCTTTTAAAAGAGACCAAACATAAGTCTTTAGTCCAAAGGGTTCATGAATTACAACCATTTAAGTTTGGGTAGTGCATTTTCACGAAATGCTCAAAAAGGGGGGTGACAGGTAAAGGGTTAAAGGACTGCAGTGAATCAAATTCAGATTTTTGTCCCACTTTTCCCCCACAAATTCCCCATAACCGGACGTAAATGCTTTAGATCGATAAACATCCTGAAGATTTTTCAAAGAAAGAAAAAAAGAAAGGTTTACCAAACATCCAAAGGCCAAGCTGATGCATGATGGGAGATTTCAAAGGACTACAGTGAATGATATGCAGATGAAGCTGTGTAAATATGCGCTAGTGTTTAGATCAGTATTCCTGGAGATGCCTGGCTCCTCTCAGAAAACTAATCTTGAGTGAAGTCTTGACATACCGTCGCTGTCGTTCTCAAATCACAGCCTTTCTCTCGCGCTTTGATGGGTGTGTGTCGAGTTGACAGAGACGCAGCGCACCGCTTGTTTGTTTTACGCTTCAAATTAAGCCGATAGTCACACAGAATCTGATATTTGCTGCAAATGATTGATCTACAATGATGTGGTGTCAGCGCTGCGTCTGTTTTTGTGTGTGCAAGAGTGTGAGAGTGAGAAGTGAGTGTTTAATTACTCATAAAGCCTCAGTCAACGGTTGGAATATTTTAACAGGGCTGTCAACTTTTAAGGCGTTAACACCATAGACTGTAAAACTATATGGACGTAGTGTCCGTGACGTCACTCGTAGGATCTGAAGAGCAGTTTTGAAGCGTAAAGTCGGGCGGAGCCATCTTGTCGAGTCACTCCCGGATAACAGAAAATGGGCAAAGAGGCGGGACGTGGGCGGAGCTGAGGTGACGACTAACAGACAGCAGACAAACGGCAATCCACCTGTCACTCAAAGTGGCCACGCCCTTAATTATGCAGAATAATTAATGGTGCGTTCACACCGGACGCGAATTGCGCGAGTGATTTACATGTTAAGTCAATGCAAAGACGCAAATAGACATTCTGCGGTGCGATTCGCGCGAATAAGGTCGCGCGAATTGCGCGATTCGCTCAAGTTGAAAAATCTGAACTTTGGCGGATATTCGCGCCGCATTAACCAATCAGGAGCTTGCTCTAGTAGTGACAACAATAAGGACAAAATTTGTATATTAATATCTGGTTCAGACGATATGATTATCACTGTGATAACATTAAATGACATGAAACACAACCCAGTCTCTTTTTGTTAAATGCAAGTTTATGTTTGATCAATAGTACAAAAGTATAAGTAAAAGGTATAATAAGCTATACATGAAATAAAGCAAACAATTCAGTCAAACATTCAAAGTCAGTGCTAGTCGGCTACAACGGTAACGTTAAATAGCCTAAAAATAAAAAAGTAATGAAAATTCACTTTGCCCTCAGTCTAAACGATTTGCCAGGGAACAAATTATAGATCCATGAGACCAAAGATCGGCCGTTACAAGACGAATTATAGCTCGAGACGCCACAGAGACATCAGAGCCAGCGGTAGACGGCAGAAGGACTGGCCGAGGAAAGGTTGATCTCACTGGAGCTCACAACTCCACACACACCAGATCACATGTTCAACTCCACACACACCAGATCACATGTTCAACTCCACACACACCAGACCACATGTTCAACTCCACACACACCAGATCACATGTTCAACTCCACACACACCAGACCACATGTTCAACTCCACACACACCAGATCACATGTTCAACTCCACACACACCAGATCACATGTTCAACTCCACACACACCAGACCACATGTTCAACTCCACACACACCAGATCACATGTTCAACTCAACACACACCAGATCACATGTTCAACTCCACACACACCAGACCACATGTTCAACTCCACACACACCAGACCACATGTTCAACTCCACACACACCAGATCACATGTTCAACTCCACACACACCAGACCACATGTTCAACTCCACACACACCAGATCACATGTTCAACTCAACACACACCAGATCACATGTTCAACTCCACACACACCAGATCACATGTTCAACTCCACACACACCAGACCACATGTTCAACTCCACACACACCAGATCACATGTTCAACTCCACACACACCAGACCACATGTTCAACTCCACACACACCAGATCACATGTTCAACTCAACACACACCAGATCACATGTTCAACTCCACACACACCAGATCACATGTTCAACTCCACACACACCAGATCACATGTTCAACTCCACACACACCAGATCACATGTTCAACTCCACACACACCAGATCACATGTTCAACTCCACACACACCAGATCACATGTTCAACTCCACACACACCAGACCACATGTTCAACTCCACACACACCAGACCACATGTTCAACTCCACACACACCAGATCACATGTTCAACTCCACACACACCAGACCACATGTTCAACTCCACACACATCAGATCACATGTTCAACTCCACACACACCAGATCACATGTTCAACTCCACACACACCAGATCACATGTTCAACTCCACACACACCAGATCACATGTTCAACTCCACACACACCAGATCACATGTTCAACTCCACACACACCAGATCACATGTTCAACTCCACACACACCAGACCACATGTTCAACTCCACACACACCAGACCACATGTTCAACTCCACACACACCAGACCACATGTTCAACTCCACACACACCAGATCACATGTTCAACTCCACACACACCAGACCACATGTTCAACTCCACACACACCAGACCACATGTTCAACTCCACACACACCAGATCACATGTTCAACTCCACACACACCAGACCACATGTTCAACTCCACACACACCAGACCACATGTTCAACTCCACACACACCAGACCACATGTTCAACTCCACACACACCAGACCACATGTTCAACTCCACACACACCAGACCACATGTTCAACTCCACACACACCAGATCACATGTTCAACTCCACACACACCAGATCACATGTTCAACTCCACACACACCAGATCACATGTTTGTTCAACTCCACACACACCAGGTCACATGTTCAACTCCACACACACCAGACCACATGTTCAACTCCACACACACCAGACCACATGTTCAACTCCACACACACCAGACCACATGTTCAACTCCACACACACCAGACCACATGTTCAACTCCACACACACCAGATCACATGTTCAACTCCACACACACCAGATCACATGTTCAACTCCACACACACCAGATCACATGTTCAACTCCACACACACCAGATCACATGTTCAACTCCACACACACCAGATCACATGTTCAACTCCACACACACCAGGTCACATGTTCAACTCCACACACACCAGATCACATGTTCAACTCCACACACACCAGACCACATGTTCAACTCCACACACACCAGGTCACATGTTCAACTCCACACACACCAGATCACATGTTCAACTCCACACACACCAGATCACATGTTCAACTCCACACACACCAGACCACATGTTCAACTCCACACACACCAGATCACATGTTCAACTCCACACACACCAGATCACATGTTCAACTCCACACACACCAGATCACATGTTCAACTCCACACACACCAGATCACATGTTCAACTCCACACACACCAGATCACATGTTTGTTCAACTCCACACACACCAGGTCACATGTTCAACTCCACACACACCAGATCACATGTTCAAATAGGCGCTCTCTTTATAAATAAACCACCGATTTGAGCTTTAAACTACATTATCGCCTAAAAAAGTCTTAAAACTAAGTTGTCACATATTAACAGTAGATTTGAACAAAAAAGACGTGTAAACACAGCCCATGTCAGCTATTTCTCAACGAGACGAGCCGCTTGCGGAAGCCCCGCCCATGACACGAATTCACGTCTGTTGTGTCACGCGCGAATGAAGCGAGAAAACTCAAAATGTTCAAGCGTCCAACTTCGCGCAAATAGCGCGATTTATTCGCGTTCCGTGTGAACACCACATAAGGCTTTATATAATGTAAACGAATGAGTGACCTACCATAAAGATCTGCATAGCAACACCTCTAGCAACCACTCAGAACACCCTAGCAACCACATAGCAACGTGTTAAAGCAATGCAGAACCCCTTAGCAACTGCTGCATGGCACCATCTAGTTTAGAATAATATGATATAATATAATATAATATACTATAGTAAATAATAAATATTAAAATATTATAAATAAGTTATACATTTCTGAAACAATGTATAAAAGTACAAGGCAAACAGCTAAATGCCACTTCACTATAGTCTAAAAATACAAAATAATAATAATAATAATAATAATAATAACAACTCACAATAATAATAAAACACTTGCATATTTTGTAAAAAAAAAAAAACTCTAGTTATAGATGCAGTTTTTAGAAAATAAAAATTATATTAATGATAAAAAAGAGAAGTATTATAACATTTAAAATATATACATTTTGATTTTTTAAAATTGATATATTTTTTAAATAGTCATTTTTAAATTATTATTATTCTTTTTTCTTTTAATTAATTGTATTTAATATTTATGTGTGTGTGTGTGTGTGTGTGTGTGTGTATATATATATATATATATATATATACACATTTTATATTTTCCCTTTAATTGTATTTAATATAACATTTAAATATATATAACATTTAAATATAACATAATTATACATTTAAATATATATATACACAAACACACACACACACACACACACACACACACACACACACACATATACACACACACATATATATATATATATATATATATACACATTTTATATTTTCCCTTTAATTGTATTTAATATAACATTTAAATATATATAACATTTAATATAACATTTAAATATAACATAATTATACATTTAAATATATATATACACAAACACACACACACACACACACACACACACACACACACACACACACACACACACACACACACACACACACACACACACACACACATATATATACACACACACACATATATATACACACACACACGTATATATTACTTATTACTATTTTTAAATGTATATTAAATAAAAAATATAATACATTTTCTAAAAATATATTCTAGAAAATATATGCATTATATATATATATATATATATATATATATATATATATATATATAAAATGTATATTATTTTCTCTTTAATTTAATATAACACACACACACACACATATATTATATATTAAATTTAATTAAATAAAAGAAATGAATAATAATAAATCATTTATATATGTATATATTTAACATACATTATATTTTTCATACATTTATATTCTGTTTTTAAATATGTACATTTAAAAATGTATTATTATTATTATTATTATTATTATAAGGAACAGGTTTCAAATCCTCTTTCGCTTTCATTAAATGATAAAAGAGTGCGAAATAGTGCGAACCTTTTGCTAAACGTCTCTTTTTGGTGTTCCAAGAATGAAAGTCACACAGGTTTGGAGTGACGTGAAGGTGAATAAATCATCACAATTTCCTCTTTTAGTTGAACGATTCCTTTAAAGAACAAAGACGTGGTTTTAAGTGTACGTGTGTACAGATTGTGGCTTTCAAACACACACAGAGATGTGCGTGTGTGATAAGACAGCAGCAGCTGGCCTGCTATGTGCTTATATCTCTGTTTGATTTAGCATCACAGGCTGTTGTCAGAGGACAGCCTGACGATCTGATCGATGGCATTGGAGTTGATGGCGAAAACAAAGCTCGCCAAGATTTCACAAACTTTTCCAGCGGAGACGCTGAGCGAAAGCGGCATTCGAGATTTGACAGGTGCCAAAATCCATTCCGCCTCACCGTGGCCGTGATAATGAGTCATTTTCAATCTGATCTATTTCTGTCGTTCATTGTGCACACCTCCTTTTTTCCCTTCAAAACATTTCTATCTGTTGTTCTTTCACATTTGGATTCTCTTTGTAGCGTCTGCGACTGAGGGGAAGAGGGTTTCAACATCGCTTTACGAAGGATCAGGGCCTCGGATCAGCCGTGCCTTTATAAAGCCCATCAAATACAAAAGGGGTCCAAAAGTCTGAAAACCTGGGGTTCGAAAATCGAATTTAAAGCTGGAAATAAATAACGTTTTAGGATTTGTGTGCGGCTGTCACTAACACAAAAGATAGATGCAAATTCGAAGACATTCTTAAACTTTGACCCAATTAAAAAAAGGTTGTTAAATAATAGCTTGAATCTCTAAAGTTTTATCATACACCTGATGTTACGAAAGTTAAAGGGTTAGTTCACCCAAAAATGAAAATGACCCCATGATTTACTCGCCCTCAAGTCATCCTAGAAGTGTGTATGACATTCTTCTTTCAGACGAATACAATCAGAGTTATATTAAAAATGTCCTGGCCCTTCTAAGCTTTATAATGACAGTGAATGGTTGTTTCATTTTTTAAGTCAATAAAAGTGCATCTATCCATCATAAAAGATGGATGGACGGATGCACTTTTATGATGGATGGATGCACTTTTATGATGGACAGATGCACTTTTATGATGGACAGATGCACTTTTATAATGGATAGATGCACTTTTATGATGGATATATGCACTTTTAAAAGCATAAAAGTGCATCTATCCATTATAAAAGTGCATCTGTCCATCATAAAAGTGCATCTGTCCATCATAAAAGTGCATCCGTCCATCATAAAAGTGCATCCATCCATCATAAAAGTGCATCCATCCATCATATAACTGCTCCACACGGCTCAGGAGGTTAATAAAGGCCTTCTGAAGGGAAGTGATGCGTTTGTGTAAGAAAAATATCCATATTTAAAACTATAAAGTAAAATATCTAGCTTCCGCCAGAAGCCACTGTCATTATAAAGCCTGGATTAGCCAGATCATTTTTAATATAACTCTGATTTTATTCGTCTGAAAGAAGAATGTTATACACACCTAGGATGACTTGAGGCGAATAAATTCATTTTTTGGGTGAACTAACCCTTAACAACACAACTTTCCTCAACAAACAACAAGATTTGAGGCATTATCCACGTGACGAATGAGGACGCTGCTTTGATATGTTGATGGTCCATGTAAAATAAAACTGACTCATGTAAACGGTGTGTGTGTAGACTTCACCTTTCTGCAGGTTGCGTGGACTTTCACACATCTCGCAGCGTAGCAGCAGTCCGCTGTTGGAGAACGTACATGACGAGCAGTTCCACTTCTGAGTGTGGCGCGGAGCCTGAAGTCCCGCTGAGAGCCTGCGGGGGGCGCACAGGGGGCTCATCTTACCCCCGCGTCGCGACAAGGGGCTAACCTGCCTAAAGCGCTTCACCTGCGGGGAAAAATCCTCCCCCTTGTCAGCCTTCAAATCCGAACTCTGGATCTCCGGAGTCCGAATAGGCTCCGCCCCCTTTGGTAATTGGGGAAGAGGCGATCCGTCGGAGGGTGAATCCCCAGATCGCTTCCTCTTCTTTTCTTTGTTCACAGAGGGGGAAAAAAACGATCGGATGTCGTGCTGCTTGTCCTTTTCAAACTGTGGCGGATGGGAAGAAAAAGACACACAAAGTGAAACTTCACCTCATGACAGCAAAGTGATGAAACCACAGACACTTCTGAAAGAAAAGCAATTTGTGAGGTTTCCACGATTGGGAATTCTAGTCATGTTTAGGGCTGTCAAAAGATTAATCGCAATTAATCGCATCCAAAATAAAAGTTTGTGTTTACATAATATATGTGTGTGTACTCTGTTAATTATTATTTATATATAAATACACACACATTCATGTATATATTTAAGAAATATTTGCATGTATATACTGTATATACATTTTTATAATCTATAATATATAGAAATATAAATGTTTTATATATAAAAATATTTTTTTCTTAAATATATACATGCTTGTGTGTGTATTTATATATAAATAATAATTAACAGAGTACACACACATATATTATGTAAACACAAACTTTTATTTTGGATGTGATTAATCGCGATTAATCTTTTGACAGCCCAAATAAAAATAATTTTTTTTTCTTAAATATATACATGCTTGTGTATGTATTTATATTATAAATAATAATTAACAGAGTACACACGCATATATTATGTAAACACAAACTTTTATTTCGGATACGATTAATCGCGATTAATCTTTTGTCAGCCCTAGTCACAAGCAATGTCAAATCATTAACAAATTACATTAAAGCTGCGAGCAGCGACCCGGTGGCCTCAGGAAAACAAATGTTTAGTGAATGGTGGGCGACATTCATTTACTGTAAGTGGGTAATTATAGGAGAAGTCACTTCGATGTGCCACACGTCCTGCTGCCAGCAGGTGGCGCATTGACTATAACCGAATATTGGCATGTAGATGTCTTAAAGGGGGGGTGAAATGCTGTTTCATGCATACTGATCTTTTTGCACTGTTAAAGACTTGGATTCCCATGCTAAACATGGACACAGTTTCAAAAGCTAAGGTGGACGTTTGATGGGAGTATTTCTTTGCCAAAATTAGTACTTCCTGTTAGTCATAAGTTTCGGAAAGTTTTTTTCGATCATGGGTTCGCTTGACGTCAACAGGGCGGAATTTCCTTGTATGGGCCGTACGGACAATTCTACCGGAAGAGCGCGCGCGAGAGAGAGAGAGAGAGAGAGAGCGCGTGAAAGCAATAGGCTACGCCCATCAAAGCGCTGGCTCGTAGCCAAATAACCCCGCGTTAAGGCAAAAGTGGATGGAATTTGCTTTTACGGATCAGCAACTGAGTTGCGCAAATATTTATGTCTGTTCCCTGCATTTCGGTGCCGATTGTTTTATAAACAAGGCCCAGTTCGACGCCGGATTTTCAGATCGCCTAATACTGAAGGATGGAGCGGTCCCAACGATAAAGGTCCCAACGTTGGAACCGCAGGCAGTGAGTAAGACTGCTTCAAATGTCTGTTTTTGCCTATGCCCATCAAGTAGCCCAAACATGACCACGTATTGATCAATGGAGCATGCGATGTATAGTGTGTACATTTGTTTAGCTGGCCACTATATGTGTATGTTTGTGTATTGTAAAAGCACTCCAAACAACAATACACAAAGAGTGGGGAAATATGTTGAACTAAATAAGCGCGCTTCTTCATTCAAATGCGCTACTATTCCATGTCTTTCTATGTAAACACTAGCCTGACGCGCAAAACCAGTCCGCTTACTACAAATCATGTCTACACAAACCACGCGTAAACACACACACACACACACACACACACACACACACACACACACACACACACACACACACACACACACACACACACACACACACGATATAATTAAAGTATAAATGTGTAAATAACACAAGCCGCTAAGCATATTATATAGTTAGTGTAACTTATACCACATAGAGATGTCCTGCTCTAGTCGTTTTTGCTGCTGCTCCTGTTCAACTTCAGCCTCTGGGTCTGATTCCGGATCATAGATGTATGGCTGTATCTGATTAAAAGCCATTTTTTATGTTGAATAAAGTTTTTTCCCGCTTTTAGGGATGACACAGCTTTCAGACCCACTCAACACAGTAACAGCGGCGCGCGCTCGACATTCTTTAGCTCCGCCCACACGATACGCCCCCAGCCGCACGGCTTTTTTCGGAAAGACTCGGAACAGCGCATCTTCCTTTTATAATTATAATAAAAATAAAGACTTTTGGAGATATGCAGGATGCAATGCTACTCTATAGGTACTCAAGATTGACATGAGACTGACTGAAACTGAGTGTCGTCCCCCCCCCTTTAAGGTCAGGACTACTACCAAAAATATGAAGTTTAAGGCAGATTGGACATTGTATGCCTGAGTTACAACAACTTCCTGTTGTTTCATAAATCGCATACATTAGCACTTAGCCGAGTGTTGCATGATTTAACGTGTTTCTAGCATTTTTGGTACTTCATTGCATATTTAAATGAGTTAATTACAGTGTAAAGCATGCTATTTCCTGTTGCCAGCAGGTGGCGCTATGACTGAATATTGGCATGTTGATGTCTTCAGGCCAGGACTCTTGGCAAACGTGAAGTTTGGGGCCGATTGGACATTGTATGCCCGAGTTACAACAACTTCTGCTTTCGTGGCGAAACATCGAACTGTGTCAGACCGCAAAGGTGAAGTACAACGTCTGGAAATGGCAAAATTTGCTAAAATTGTGCAAAGAAAATTCAAAATATCTCACTTCCTATTGGTTTTCGGATTTTGCACCAAGATACTTTTTTGTAGGTATTGTGCTGTTACACGCGTGTACAGAATTTCATACCTGTACGTGAAACGTAATGCGAGGAGCACTTTGTTTAAAATTTGTAGGTGGCGCTTTTGAGCCATTTTGTCACGCCTAACTCTGAAACCCATATCAGATGTACATTTTCAGCACTTCTGACGCGTGTGCAAAGTTTCATGAGTTTCCGAGCATGTTTAGGCCCTCAAAAATTTGATTCATTTCGGAGGTGAAAACTCAAGATCCTCACAATTTAACATCACTAAGCCCTTTAGTTTAGACTAACCAAATATGATGTTGATCTGATTAAATCTCTAGGGGCCAGTTGTTCAAAACATTTAATCTGGATCAAAATGATCTGGATTTGGAAATCCCATGTTTAGCTATCCAGGATCAGGTAACCCATCTTACTTTTGTGCCAGTTTTTCAAGGCAAAATTGGATTGGATTACCTTGATCTAGATACACACCTTTACAGATTACCAAATCTGGATTACTAGTGCTCTACGGAGACCCTAAAGGGACATGGTGATGGAAAAAATGAGTTGAGAAAAAAAATTAAATAATTCAAATGCTTTTGCGTTCTCTCAGAAAAGTTTTGTGTAGCGTTCACCCGAGAAACCTTGCGTTCGCACGCTAAGAACTTTTGACTGGTTCATCTCTTATTATTGATAAGTAAAAATTCTTATAAGTGATAAAAAACACTTTAAATTTAATATAATATTTTTGTTTTGGGATTATTTTATGGCAGCTAAATCTTTTTTACTTTGACTGTAGGCTACCGAAAGGCTTAATAGTCTAATGGCCTAATGTCTTCTTCTAATTTATTACTTTAACAATTAGCCTAACTAATCTAAGATTTTGCTTTAACATTCTCTTTCTAACATTTTTCAATGTACATTTATGAAATGCACTTTCTGTAAAGCTGCTTTGAAACAATGTGTATTGTGAAAAGCGCTATACAAATAAATTTGAATTGAATTGAATTAATCAAGAGCAAAATAAAATAATTGATTAATTGATTAAAACTGGGATTGGATTCCAATCATACCTCTTACCTTTGAACAACTGGCCCTAAGAGGAGTTAGTTAAAGTACAACGTCTGGAAATGGCAAAAACTTTCAAAATTAAAAATATCTCACTTCCTGTTGGGTTTTCAGATTTTGCTCCCATGGCTTTTTTGTAGGTATTGGGCTGTTACACATGTGTACCGAATTTCATACTAGTACGTGAAACGTGGCGCGAACAGCGTTTAATTGAAATTTTATAGGTGGCGCTATCGAGCCATTTTGTCACGCCTAATTCTGAAACCCATATCAGATTTACATTTTCGGCACTTCTGACGCATGTGCAAAGTTTCACGAGTTTTCAAGCATGTTTAGGCCCTCAAAAATGTGATTCATTTGGGAGAATAATAATAATAATAATAATTAAAGCTGCAAGCAGCGATGGAAGGCCCTAATTAGTGATAATGAAAACAATGAATTTCAGTGAATTTAGCATATTCTTTTTTTTGCTGTGTGAATGGTATCATGACAACCTTTAACGATACATTGTGTGGCGATGAAAATGTTTACATACGTGAGAAAAGAAAATTCCGTCTTTGTCGTCCTCAGAGTCGCCCTTCACGTTTGCGCTTGGCGTCCATGCCTGAGCGAAGTTCAGAAAGTCCCATTTCTCTTGGTCCCCCACCTCAGCCTTTAAATACTCTTTCTTTCCGTTCAGAGCGCTGCCTGTAACCGTTTCCTGTCCAATATCATTGGTTAGAATCTCAGCAAATGAAAGCTAATTATACAAACAAGCCCTTATTTTACACTCCAAAGCTTACTGTAGATAGTGTTTCCTCTTTATCTAGTCCCAAGACATTATATATTGATTATTTTAAGAGTAGTTTGGAAGTTCCCACCAATTCAAAGTGTAATTAACAATAAACTTTTTGAGTGCATCTATGAATATTGAAGGACACATGTTTTCCCAATCTACCTTTCTGTTGAGCATGGACCACATGACGGTGTCAAAGGTTCCTTTGGCGATGAGGTAGTGGATGTGCACGGTCGAGGTCTGCCCTATGCGATGTGCTCTATCCTCTGCTTGTTTGATTTGTCCTGGGTTCCAGTAGAGTTCGGCAAAGACCACGTGAGACGCTGCCGTAAAGGTCAACCCTGATCACAAGTGGATACATCATACAGTATTACAGCAATATTTGCATGTCATCCAAAAATACAACACAATAAGTTATTAAAGGGTTAGTTTACCCAAAAATGAAAATTCTGTCATTAATTACTCACCCTCATGTTGTTCGAGACCCGTAAGACCTCCGTTCATATTCGGAACACAAATGAAGATATTTTAGTGTAAAGCTGATGCTGAGAAAGGCTTCAGTTAGGCCTCCATTGGCATTCAGTACATTTACACTCACAAGACCCATTAAAGGCACTTAAAACGTCGTTACAAAGTCCATCTCACCACAGTGGCTCTACAATAATTTTACGATGCGACGACAATAGTTTTTGTGCGCAAAAAAAAATCAAAATAACACCTTTATCCAACTTGTTCTTGTCTTCCGTGTGTGCCTCCACGACGCATGCGCGAGAATATGACGTAGCGCCAGCGTTCGGGAATCCATGAAATGCACACTTAAGCCCATTTTGAGAACTACGCCGAGACCTAAAGCACGATCAATGTAGAATTCAACAGCTGAGATACGCGCGTCTTCCTCTGCTTGTAAACAAATCTCTTCTGGGTCATGTGTCCGAACGCCGGATCTGCGTCATATTCTCGCGCATGCGTCGTGGAGACACACACGGAAGACAAGAACAAGTTGGATAAAGGTGTTATTTAGATTTTTTTTTGCGCACAAAAACTATTGTCGTCGCATCGTAAAATTATTGTAGAGCCACTGTGATGAGATGGACTTTGTAACGACGTTTTAAGTGCCTTTTATAGATCTTGGAAGTGTCAATGTACTGAATGCCAATTGAGGCCTATCTGAAGCCTTTCTCAGCATCAGCTTTACACTAAAATATCTTCATTTGTGTCTGAAGATGAACGGAGGTCTGACGGGTCTCGAACGACATGAGGGTGAGTAATTAATGACAGAATTTTCATTTTTGGGTGAACTAACCCTTCAAAGGGTCATGAAACCCTAAACCAAATTTTCTGTTATGAGTGTTGAGCATCATAGATGTCAATGTTACCATCCATTCGTTTTGATTGTTGGAGAAAACGAGTTAATAAAAAAAAAATTGCGCTATATTCAACTACCGGGTTTAAATTCATCTTTGTATCAACGTCACAGAATGTGACGTTTTCTTGTACTATAGAGACAGAGCGACACACGTCATAATCCGAAGGCCACGCCCACCGGGGGGGAAAACAATCAAACCGCCTCCATTGACTTTGCATTGCGTGAAGCGGCCTTTTTGTCATTTCGGACTTATAACAAAAAAC
This sequence comes from Gobio occitaniae, assembly GCA_033150135.1. Classification (NCBI taxonomy): domain Eukaryota; kingdom Metazoa; phylum Chordata; class Actinopteri; order Cypriniformes; family Gobionidae; genus Gobio; species Gobio occitaniae. Next base: position 112,062 of record JARQWZ010003345.1, on the reverse strand, counting down.
TGAACAATGTATAAAAGCTGATATGTGACAAAGTGTACAGCAAACAAGCTAAACAAAACCCAGAAGCAAAAACCCAGACGATTTTACAAGTTGTTGACCCAAAAAAACGAGCGTTTAAGTACAAAAAAGTGGATTCAGGCCATTGAGACAGAGCGCGCGGGTCATATTACACTGAGAACTACGACGACTAGAGGATAACGTAATCAGCGACAGTAAATATAATATATAAAACGGACATTTTGATATTTGACTTAACAGAGACAAAATGTTTACTGCACACATAGACATATTGAGGCATACTGAGTGTCAGGATCCCAAAATTTACCCATTCTTCCTGCTGAAGCTTCACTTCGTATTGCCTGTATCCACTTTTATCTTCTTAAACGCTCGTTTTTTTGGGTCGACAGCTTATGAAAAAAAAAAAAATTCTGTGTTGTTTAGCTTGTTTGCTGTACACCTTGTCACATATCAGCTTTTAGACATTGTTCTGTTTTTTGTTATAAGTCCGAAATGACAATAAGGCAGCCTCCCGCAATGCAAAGTCAATGGAGAGCATTGGATTGTTTCCCCCCTGGTGTGGGCGTGGCCTAAATACGCTCGGTCTCTATAGTACGGCGATGATTCATCGGTGTCTCATTAATTATTCATGAGCCCGCATGTCCTTATCCTATGAGAAGAGGCCTCTCTCGGCGGCTGCTATGACACTTGTTCACACTGCAGTGAGAGTAAAGCGTTTCTGCAGAATAAAACCGCAAACCGAGGGGAACGCGGATATGATGTCTTCAACAGGCCACGCCCTCACACGTCCCGGTTCCTCGGGTAAAATAGCATCTCACGATTTACAAATAGTCGGGAACATTCGGGATATTGTAAGTACTCAACTGAACAAAATATATAACACTGTGGTGGTTTTTGGATATTTTACTGAAAAAAATGTTACATAGTGCAGCTTTAATGTTGAGTACTCAGTACCTGTCCTGCTGCCTGTATACTTAGTATGGCCACACGTGTGTCCGGATTGTTCTGAAAACGATGCACCAGTTGGATCCTCTCTGCAGATGGAACGCTGCCATCGATGCGGATATAACTAGCCTGGAAAAGAACGCAGAAAAGAGAGTCCAAAGTAAATTGATTTCAAACATTCTTATGTATAAAATCTTTTTAAAGAAAGAAAAATTGAACCTATAAATTAAAATCAACTCAAAGCATTTTAATGGTGCGTTCACACCAGACGCGAATGAAGCGTTTTGCACGAGCGATTTACATGTTAAGTCAATGCAAAGACGCGAAAAGACATTCTGTGGCGCGATTCGAGCGAATGAGGTGGCACGAATTGAGCGTTAACCAATCAGGAGCTTGCTCTAGTAGTGACAACAATGAGGACACAATCATATGCGGATACCCGGAGCTGTACGACACGTCTCCATACTTTATAGAAACAGGAATAAAAGGATCTTGCTTGGAAGAAAGTGAGTGAGGAGGTCGGACAGTCTGGTAAGTTGTTAAAAACACTCTTTGCTCAATTTGAGCTGTTTATAGGGTGATATCAGGGTGATTGGGTCACATTTTGCCATTGAGATGACTTGGAAAAAGTGTCCCACCCTATTGAGACTACAAGCTAGCTAAAGCCGGCAAATTGAGCTTATTCGCCGTATTTTAAAACAATCCATGTCAGCCATTTTGTAACGAGACGAGCCGCTGGCAGAAGCCCCTCCCATGACGCGAATTCACATCTGTTGTGAATGTCACGTGTGAATAGCGCAATTTATTCGCGCAGAGAAAAGTTCCCATGACTTTTCCAGGCCTTGAAATATTTTTTTTTTCTGTGAAAGTCCTTGATATTCCCATGTTTATTATTTTTTTTTAATAAATACATATTTTTCGAATTTACGTCTACATTTTTAAACGAAAATTAGATACTGAATCATTGGATGTAGTTGAAAAAAAAAACAAATCTCAAATATTTTCTTAAGAACATCTTAATTTTTTACTTAACCCTCTGGGGTTCTTCATTTATGGGTCACACTCAGGACCTTTGGGTCAAAAATGACCCGGAGTGCAGGATTAAGATAAAAAAGATTTGAGTAAAATCAATGAAATATATTTTTGTTCAATAATATTTTTTCTTTACTTTTTTGGTGTTTTGAGATCATTTTATGATTTATAATTAATATTTATGCAATAATTATGACCCATTTTTTCCCATTGAATATAATAAAAAAAAAATAATAATAATAAAAACATATATATATATATACAGTGAGGAAAATAAGTATTTGAACACCCTGCTATTTTGCAAGTTCTCCCACTTAGAAATCATGGAGGGGTCTGAAATTGTCATCGTAGGTGCATGTCCACTGTGAGAGACATAATCTAAAAAAAAAATCAAGAAATCACAAGACTGGCTAGGCCACTCCAGAACCTTGATATGCTTCTTACAGAGCCACTCCTTGGTTCTCCTGCTGTGTGCTTCGGGTCATTGTCATGTTGGAAGACCCAGCCTCGACCCATCTTCAATGCTCTAACTGAGGGAAGGAGGTTGTTCCCCAAAATCTCGCAATACATGGCCCCGGTCATCCTCTCCTTAATACAGTGCAGTCGCCCTGTCCCATGTGCAGAAAAACACCCCCAAAGCATGATGCTACCACCCCCATGCTTCACAGTAGGGATGGTGTTCTTGGGATGGTACTCATCATTCTTCTTCCTCCAAACACGTTTAGTGGAATTATGACCAAAAAGTTATATTTTGGAATCATCTGACCACATGACTTTCTCCCATGACTCCTCTAGATCATCCAAATGGTCATTGGCAAACTTAAGACGGGCCTGGACATGTGCTGGTTTAAGCAGGGGAACCTTCCGTGCCATGCATGATTTCAAACCATGACGTCTTAGTGTATTACCAACAGTAACCTTGGAAACGGTGGTCCCAGCTCTTTTCAGGTCATTGACCAGCTCCTCCCGTGTGGTTCTGGGCTGATTTCTCACCTTTCTTAGGATCATTGAGACCCCACGAGGTGAGATCTTGCATGGAGCCCCAGTCCGAGGGAGATTGACAGTCATGTTTAGCTTCTTCCATTTTCTAATGATTGCTCCAACAGTGGACCTTTTTTCTCCAAGCTGCTTGACAATTTCCCCGTAGCCCTTTCCAGCCTTGTGGTGTCTCTAGTGTCTTTGGACAGCTCTTTGGTCTTGGCCATGTTAGTAGTTGGATTCTTACTGATTGTATGGGGTGGACAGGTGTCTTTATGCAGCTAACGACCTCAAACAGGTGCATCTAATTTAGGATAATAAATGGAGTGGAGGTGGACATTTTTAAAGGCAGACTAACAGGTCTTTGAGGGTCAGAATTCTAGCTGATAGACAGATGTTCAAATACTTATTTGCAGCTGTATCATACAAATAAATAGTTAAAAAATCATACATTGTGATTTCTGGATTTTTTTGTTTAGATGTCTCTCACAGTGGACATGCACCTACGATGACAATTTCAGACCCTTCCATGATTTCTAAGTGGAAGAACTTGCAAAATAGCAGGGTGTTCAAATACTTATTTTCCTCACTGTATATATGTAAACGCAAAATGTTCAAGCGTCCAACTACGCGCGAATAGCGCAATTCAGTCGCGCAAGTTGCATCTGGTGTGAACGCACAGTAAGGAGTACCAAAACCCTTCATAACTATCGATCAATGCCATAAAGAGTTTTGCAGATCAAGTCAAAACTTCCAGAGTTGGCGACTTTTTAGTGTTTCAAGTAGATTTTGGGCATTATCATCTTCCTCCCATCATCTGATAACTGTAAAACACAGGTGAAGCGGTGTACAACACCTTTCTCTCTCTCCGCCTGGCAGAACTTCAGAACTTTTCTCACCCGTGTTAATTTTAGCTTCCTGCCAAACATTTCTTCCCATCTCTCGCTCGGGGTGCAAGGAGCATGACAGGTGTGAGAACGTAGGGAGCGCATACGCTGCCCCTTTCGCATGCGATCACACCTGCTGGTGCGAGGCACCCTCTTTCCCAGAAGATTCATAAGCACCAATTAACGGCAGGACGGATAAAAAAGGAAGAAAATCTTCACAGTGTCTGGGATCAAACGTCTGGCCAGAGAGTAGCGAAACAAGAAAGTGAGAGAGATGGAGGAAAAGAGAGGGGGCTGGGGGCCAAAAAGAGGAGGAAATTGACAAAACAAGCTCTCATTAAAACAGTGAGACATCTGTGAAGACACCGTGTCGGCAACCAGCCGCGCTCTTTAGGGTGCAAAGTGTTTTTAGCGTGCGGCTGTGTGAACAGGGACAAAAAGAATATATCGTGGTGAAAGATGAATCAACAGCTCTGATGAAGTGTCTGTCAGGCAACAAAAATGGATTTGTCGAGTGATGCAATGCAAGTTTTGGGCCAACACGATTCAGAAGTGCAGGTCTGAGTCACAAAAAAGTTGTCAGAGAGTCTTGATCAGTTCGATTTGTAAATGAATCACTCAGAACGTTTTGTGGATTCAAATCTAAAGATCTAAGCCAAATACTGGAGCAAAACATTTGAATAGTTTTTATTTCCATTCTGTTTCCATAACCCTATAAACTGAGAGCTTTTCATGAGGTGAATTATTCCTCAACGCGTCTCAAAACAATGTAGCTGAAGTAACGTTACAGCGCTTCACTAGATGTGTTTGTATGAGTTGATGTGTGGGCGTTGATGTGTGGGATTTTTCTAAGTGCAATTCTCAAATATTTTCTTAAGAACATCTTAATTTTTACTTAAGAAGAAAATGAAAGGTGTTATTTGGTGTTATTTTAAAGGGGTGGTTCCGTGTTTTTTTTCTAGGCTTGGTTGTGTTTATGGGGCGCAGTATAATGCTGCGTTCACACCAAACGCGAATTGAGCGTCAAAATCGCGTCTACCGCATCTAGTTTCACGCGCAAACATTTTGAATGCATTCGCGTGTCCGCAGAGAATTGGACGCGCTTAGAAATCGAGCGCTGGAAGCGAAATTGACGCGCGTTCAAGGCACTCCAGGAGAAATATGTCATAAAACACCACTCTGCCTCTTTTCATTTTCATTAAAAATATATATTAAACATTAATAGCCACACAAATGTGGTCCAGGCAACTGTACATTATCTTCACTACATGTATATTTAAATATCCTTAAAATATAAAGTTATGAAACTTCTCTTTGCCCTCAGTCAAAACGATTTGGCAGACAACAAATTATAGATTCATGAGAGCAAAGCTCGGCCGTTAGATCTACACAAAACGAACCACTACAGGACATCAGAGCCAGCGGCAGACGCCAGAAGGACTGGCCGAGGAAAGGCTGCCTTCGCCGGGGTTATGAGCGGTGATTGCCCGGTGATCGCCTGGATCTCACAACTCCAAAAACACAAGATTTTTTTTTTAAACAGGCGCTCTCTTTATAAATAAACCACAGATTTGAGCTTTAAACAACTACATTCCCACCTGAAAAAGTCTTAAAACTACATTTTGTGACACAATAGTACTATTTTTAATTTATGCAGGGTTTCTCATACACGTCACTTTACCACGTGACAGCAGCAAGCAGGCTCCTGATTGGTTAATGCGGCGCGAATTGACGCCAAAGTTAAAAATGTTCAACTCGGGCGTCGGACGCGAATTCGCTTCAAACGCGTGAATGCACAATAGCACCATTCGCGTGTAACGCGCGTATCGCGCAAGCCGCTCAATTTGCGTCCAATTCGCGCCATTCGCGCGAACTGGACGCGCGAATGAGGCGGATTCGCGTACTTCGCGCCGCGCGAAACGCGCCGCGAGACCTCCAGACGCGCGTCAACGCGCCTTTCCATTGACTTAACATTGAAATCACTTGTGCCAGACGCTCTATTCGCGTTTGGTGTGAACGCAGCATTAGATGTCTTAATACTTCTTTTTTTTTAAAAACGCCGTATTTTTCTTATATTTTACCTTTATTCCACACCGCTGTCTCCACTGTCCTTTGAACGGCTCGTTTGCTTCCTGCTCGTCAGTATTTGAATCTGAAAGAGCGCGCGATCGTCTTTCTCTTTTCAAACAGATTACATAAACCAAGAATATTTGTTTTCGATTTGGTTTACATTATTTAAAACCTGCATTTCAGCGTTTCTTTAGACATATGTCTCATATTTGTGAGACAAGTATTCACTAAGCTAGAGTTCCTTTTCTGAAGACTATCTGAATGAATGTCTTTGAGAGAGAGGCTGCTGATCGCGCATCATGTGTGTTTTCTTTATTTTGCAAAAAGCAAATCATTTTGTTTTTATTGTGACTTCACAAACTTAACAGATTATAATGATGTATAACACTTACCTGAATGATAAAAAAAACGACAGAGTTATTTGAGTCTCTTTGGCACTGATAAGAAAAAAAGCGACCGCCGACTTGAGGGGGTTCATTTTCCATGACTTTTCCAGGCCTTGAAATATTTTTTTTTCTGTGAAAGTCCTTGATATTCCCATGTTTTATTTATTTATTTATTAATAAAATCGTAATTTTTAAATGTACATCTACATTTTTAAACGAAAATTAGATACTGAATCATTTGATGTAGTTGGAAAAAAAACCACTAAATTATTCATTTACAAATCGGACTAATCAGGTTCTCAAACTCAACACAATTTTAATGGAGGAAATATTACTGAATCACTTGATCCAGTTCACAAAACAACTCTGAACGATTCATTTCCAACCGGACGGATTTACAAAAATCTTCTTAAGAAAGAAGTTCGTAAGGATTTTCCTAAGTGCAATTCTCAAATATTTTATATCTTAATTTTTTACTTAAGAAGAAAATAAAAGGTGTTATTTGGTGTTATTTTAAGGGGTGGTTCCTTTTTTTTTTTCTAGGCTTGGTTGTGTTTATGGGGCGCAGTATAACATGTCTTAATACTTCTTTTTTTTTAAACGCCGTATTTTTCTTAGATTTTACCTTTATTCCACACCGCTGTCTCCACTGTCCTTTGAACGGCTCGTTTGCTTCCTGCTTCTGTGAAGCCCATCCCTCCGAAAAAAGCAATGGTCTTAGATTGGTTAGATGGCCACATGTAGTTTGTAGCTCTGCAACAGCTCTCTCTCTCTCTTTCGTAATAACTGCGACGTGGCCTCGCACACTTTGTTGCGTGTTCGCGGGGGCAGTGTTTGTTAATAGCAGGTGTTTATGATGTCACCAACCCGGGAAGAAGCTTGTTGTAGTCCAAACCGGCCGTTTTTGTAGGCAATAAACTGCCATAACTTTAAAAGACAATATCTCCGTTTGCATTTTACTTTCAGCGCTGTAACTTTGCAGATACTGTTTATGCTCAAGCAGCAACATTACACACTAACTAAAGTTAAAAAAGTGAAATTGCATGCAACCACCCCTTTAATGAAATGTGGGTATTGCTGAAGACTCGCTGAATGAAAAACACCTTAAAGCCCGTCTTTTTGCGCTAACAGCAGATTACCGTAGATATCATAATAAGTGTGCAGACTATTTTCGTTGTGACTGGCTTGACGGGAGTTAATCATCCAATGTCGTGTTTTTAATGTGCCGTGTCGTTAAAATCTTTATTTTCAAAGAGCCTGTCTCAAGATGCAGCGGTCTTGACTTTCCCTTTTTTATTTGCACTCGGCCTTTTGCACTCTCTCTAGAGTGAATGCATCCGGTGTGTGTGTGTGTGTGTGTGTGTTGTGCTGCCGCTCTAGTTCTAGCTTGAGTGAGCGCATCATAAACGTGTAAATGATCGATCCGTGTCACTTCACAGTACTCGTCCATTTTTCATAGTACTATTAGTACTATATATTATATTTAACTAGCTACTGTTATGTTGTAATGGTTAATTTGAAACAACCCAATAAATTCACTATGCATCTTACATTTGGGTATTTAAGATAGGTTGGAGGTAACTTTAAGAAGTTATTTACGATTCTTTTTAAGAACATTCTTTTCGGGAATATGAATATTTCTAAAATGTAATCTTAAGAGCAATCTTAAGAAAAAAGATAAGAACATTCTTAAGAAAAGTTTTTGAGAATACAAAATATTCTAATCTTTTTTCTTAGGGTGTACTCACACTAGGCACGGTTGCCTTGTACCTCCCTCCCCACTCCCCTAGATTAGATTAGATTAGATTCAACTTTATTGTCATTACACAAGTACAAGTACAAGGCAACGAAATGCAGTTTAGGTCTAACCAGAAGTGCAATAGCAGCAAGTGCAGGATATACAACGTTTGCATAAGTGCAGGACATGGATATGTACTGAGTATATATAAATATATCTATAAATAGAGAGATGGTTATTACTATAAACAGAATTTACAGGTGAATATGTACAGTGAATAATATACAGATGGCTTTTACTATAAACAGAATTTACAGGTGGATATGTACTATGAATATAATATAATATACAGATGGCTATTACTATAAACAGAATTTTACAGTTAGAGGTATACAATGATATGTTAGGCTAAAATGAGGAATATAGCAGTGGATTAAGGTAGTGCAATAAATTATGGACAGAAGCTATCCGAGAAAAAAAAAAAAGTGTAAAGTGCAGTGGAAAGTGGTTGCATATTACAGTTAGAAGTACGGTGCAAAATGCAAATGTAAACAGTTGGTACTGTAAAAACAGTCGGCAGTGCAAATGAGCATAATCCAGTTACGGTATGGTAGTGCAAAATGCATAAGTAAACAGTTGTTACTGTAATAAACAGTCGGTAGTGCAAATAACAAAGTGAAGGCGGATGTGAGGTAGGAGAGTTAGCAATTTATGAGGGAAGTGGATCAACGGGGGTTTGAGTTCAGTAAAGAGACAGCTCTGGGGAAAAAACTGTTCTTTAGTCTGCTGGTCCTGGTCCGGTGGATCCTGAAACGCCTGCCGGAGGGCAGGAGAGAAAACAGTCTGTGGGCTGGGTGAGAGGAGTCCTTGAGGATGCTGCGAGCTCGATGCAGACAGCGTTTCCTCTGGATGTGCTCGATGGCAGGTAGTGGAGTCCCTGTGATGCGCTGGGCAGTTTTCACCACCCGCTGCAGTGCCTTGCGCTCCGCAACAGAGCAGCTCCCATACCATACTGCCACACAGTTGGTCAGGATGCTTTCTATTGCGCAGCGATAGAAGTTCACCAGGATAGCCGAGGAGAGCTGATTCTTCCTCAGTGTCCTCAGGAAGAAGAGGCGCTGGTGAGCCTTCTTGACCAGGCTGGAGGTGTTGGTCGTCCACGACATGTCCGCCGAGATGTGGATCCCCAGGAACTTGAAACTGGAGACACGCTCAACAGCCATTCCATTGATGTGGATGGTGTCGTGTGTGCCTCTTGACTCCTTCCTGAAGTCCACGATGAGCTCCTTCGTTTTGGTGGTGTTGAGGAGCAGGTTATTTTCGGTGCACCATGTGGCCAGGTGCTGGATCTCCTCCCTGTAGGCAGTCTCATCGTTGTTGCTGATGAGACCAATCACCGTAGTGTCGTCCGCAAACTTGACGATAGAATTAGATCCATACACAGGCTTGCAGTCGGCGGTGAAGAGGGAGTAGAGAAACGGGCTTAGCACACAGCCCTGTGGTACACCAGTGTTAAGAGTGATGGATGTGGAGCAGGTGAATCCTGAACGAACATTCTGGGGTCTGTTAGTTAGGAAGTCCAAAATCCAGTTACACATTGAGGTATTGATGCCCAGGTCTCCAAGTTTGGCTATTAACTTGGTTGGGATGACAGTGTTGAATGCTGAGCTGAAGTCAACAAACAGCATGCGTGCGTAAGTGTTCTTATTGTCCAGGTGAGTGAGCACAGAGTGCAGTGCCATGGAAACTGCATCCTCTGTGCTCCTATTGCTACGATAGGCAAACTGGTGTGAGTCCAATGTGGATGGTAGAGAGTCTCTTAGGTGTTCCAGGACCAGCCGCTCAAAGCACTTCATGACGATGGGTGTGAGTGCTACAGGGCGGTAGTCATTAGGGCACCTCGGGTTAGAGTGTTTTGGCACTGGCACAATGGAGGTGCGTTTAAAGCATGTCGGTACAGCTGCTTGGGCAAGAGACAGGTTGAAAATGTCTGTAAAAACCTCAGCGAGCTGCTCCGCACATGCCCTGAGAACACGACCAGGGATGTTGTCTGGTCCAGCAGCCTTGTGTGCGCTGATCCGGCTCAGTGCCTTGCAGACATCTGTGGAGGAGAGTGTGATTGGTGGGTCAGCTGAGGGTTTGAGCTTGGTGGCAGTTTCTCTGTTGTCTCTTTCAAAGCGAGCATAAAAGTGGTTTAGCTCGTTCAGGAAGTTGACATCAGTGGCTGCGGGGGGTGGAGTGGGGGGGTTTGTAGTCACTGATGGCCTGAATGCCCTGCCACATGCGTCGAGGGTCAGAGTTGGAAAAGTGACCCTCTATCTTTAGCTTGTAGCAGTGCTTGGCCTTTTTGATGCCCCTCTTCAGGTTAGCTCTGGATGTACTGTAGGCTTGTGCATCTCCTGATCTGAAGGCAGTATTGCGTGACTTCAGCAGGAGTCGAACTTCCCTGTTCATCCAAGGCTTCTGATTTGGGTATGTGGTGATCTGTTTCTGGGTTGTAACACTGTCAATGGTGGTATTGATATGATCCAATACAGAGGAGGTGTAGAAGTCAATGTCCGTGTGAGCGCCACTGGTGGCTTGAGAAGCAAACACACTCCAGTCTGTGTGTAGAAACCTTTCCTGGAGTGTGGAATCAACCCCCGCAGGCCACACCTTGATGGTTTTCATTGATGGCTTCACACGGTTGATGAGGGGTGAATATTTGGGGATGAGGAACAAAGAGATATGGTCTGAAGGCCCGGGTATACTTCACTTACCGCGCCCGGACGCGTCACGCGCGCAGCCCTGTCCGCGCGTCTTTCAAAGTATACTACACAACGGATGCGCGCGGATGATCGTGTTCGACACATGCGCGGTAAAAAAAGTGTCTATGCTCTACCAGACATCGGAGGGCAGCACTGAGTCCTGTCATCAACGGGACATTCGCTGGGCATGATCGGAGAAGAACTGTAGTGCATCCACCATTGCAACATAGTTTGGAAGAAACACTGAAGAATCAAAAATTCTCTCTTTTTTTCAACTGTGTTGTTTTTAAACCGGTCTTTGCACACTCTTCTTCGACGGCTGAACACTGTGCTCAATACTGTGCGTATTGCCACCTAGTGGACTCTTCTGTACTGCTGGCGCATGCGCTGTTGCACGCGGACCGTCCGCGCGGTCTGAAAATTTGGGCTGCGCGCGGACGGGGTGTGCGGCCGGCCGCGAGCCCTCCGAGTGACGAAAATTACGTCATGCGGGCGGTGCACGAACGCGGACGGCCGAAGTATACCCGGGCCTTGACTGTCCCAGGTGGGGGAGGGGTGTCGCAACGTAAGCGCCAGCCATGTTTGTGTAAACATGGTCTAAGGTTTTGTTTCCTCTGGTGTGGCAGGAAACATGCTGGTGAAACTTGGGTAGCACTGACTTTAAGTTTGAATGATTAAAGTCACCTGCAACAATAAAAGCAGCTTCCGGGTGATCAGTCTGTTGTTTGCTAATGGCTGCATGAAGTTCTTTCATAGCAAGCTTGGCATCAGCATCCGGGGGAATATAGGCTGCAGTTATAATGGTGGAAGTGAACTCCCGCGGTAGATAAAACGGTCTACATTTAACCATGAGAAACTCGAGGTTAGCTGAACAATGACTCCCAACAATAGCAGAGTTTGTGCACCAGGCTTTGTTAATGTAAATGCACAATCCACCACCTCTGGTCTTACCGGAGCCATCTAATGTTCTATCCGCCCGGAGCGTGTGGCATCCCGCTAGCTCAATAGCGGTGTCCGGTATTCCGCCGTTTAGCCAGGTTTCCGTGAAGATTAGGACGTTACAGTTCAAAAGTTTCTTGCTGTGTGTGATGCTGAGTCGAATCTCCTCCATTTTGTTCACTAGCGACCGTACATTGGCAAGGAAAATACTGGGTAAAGAGAGCCGATGTGGGGTTAGCCTTAGCTTTAGCCTTAGCTTAGCTCTCAGACCTCCGCGTTTTCCCCGTCTTTGTTTACGATCTCGGCGCCGCCTGCGAGCACTTCCGCCCGGCCGGGTAGAGCGCATCGCCTCGGGTGTCCTAGCGATCTCAGGAAGGAGTCGAAGATTGTCCGTAAAACTGTCGGAAATTCGCAAACCAATATCCAAAATCTCACCACGGGTGTACGATGTTAAGGCACAACTATTCTGAACGAACAGACCCGAGATGAGCAGGAAAAATACCGCAAAATTGCAGAATCTGGAGAGACCCAGAGCCTCGCGAACTACTCGCGCCGCCATCTTAGATTCATCTTACTGGCCCGCATTCACATTGCACTTAAAGGTCCCATGGCATGGCATTTTTCTATTATTTTATAATGTTTCCTGAGGTGTACTTATATTGTTAGTATGATTTTTACATCATAAAATGTCATAATTTAGAAATAAAAGGCAATTTTTCTATACTGATGTTTGCCCTGTGGCTGAATGCCCTGCTTCAAGAGGCATGTCTGCTGTCAGACTTCAGTAAAAACGGCCACTGTTGTGATTGGCTGACATCTTTGCATTTTAAATGAGCGGAGGGGGCGTGGTTTAACAAGGTCTACGAGGCACGAGCAGGCACGAGCTGCTGCCAGAGAGACGGATGGACCGGAGTTCACTTCACATCAGTTCTGTCAGTCTCAGTTCAGTGCTGTTGTAGTTACAGCATATACTTCAGGTTATTCGTTTATTTCTAGTCGGAGGGACTGTCACTCATGTCAGAAAGTTAGTAACTTTAGTAAATTATGGATCAGCGCTGACTGGAGACGCGAACCGTTTAGAACGATTCAGTCCGATTTGGTGAACTGGTTCGGTTCACTAAAAAGAACCGATTCAAAAGAATGATTCGTTCGCGAACCGGACATCACGGAGACAGAGCGATTGCTAACAAAGTTATTTATAGTAACTACTGAGTTATGAGAGCGCTGTCAGTCAGCGCGAGTTTATTGTGTTTGTATCTGAGAGTTCTGAATAAACACGAGTCCCAGTCACGTCAAGTCCGTCTTCATCATTATTACCAACTTTGTAACACATGCAATGTACCATTACAGCGAGATGAACGAGTTACGAGTAAGTGTTGATAATAGCATTATTTTTAGACATGTTCCTATCATATGAAAAGCGTCAGTGACGCGCATTGAGTAACTTACACAGCGCAAACAAAGACACAACAGCAGTAATCGAATGTAATCCAGTTTATTGTGGGGAAAGCTGGCCAGCCTAGCCGGATACGCTCACGCTTACCCCCCTTCTGCTTAATCTCGCGCCGCGTAAGGCGCCTCCGCTGTGGGCCAGATGCAGTACTGGGGGTCGGGGATGTTGAAGGCCCACCGGTCAGCCGGAGCTTCGGCGTGTGTGAGGTTTATCTGTAAAGATGTGGCTCTCTATGTTGAGCAGAAACGACTGTATGCACATTTTAGAACAGATAGACGCGACGAGGACGTACAAAAACACTGACTCACAAGATAGAAAACACGAAAACACCGTTCTGTCGAGAGAGAAAGAAGCCGCAGTGTGCACGAATAATAAATAATTAGCTACACATAAGAAATCACTGATCACAGATCAGAAGGAACTGAAGAAAGACTTCTGTTTTCATTTGTACATCCAAACACTGAGAAACTGCCAGCGTTCACTCGTTCACAACCCTTGATCTCTCAAGCGTTTGCATGGGCGTGGCAGATTCTCTGGGCGGAGGAAAGGGAGGAAACCGTTCCTGCTTGGACGTCAAACCAGGAGACTTCATGATTGGCTCGTCTGGCCTGTCATTTTCTCAAAGGCAGAGAAAGACAGCCAGAACTTCGGGTTTACACCCATCAACATTTCTATCCACTTGGGGACAATATTCAGGCTAGGGGAACTCATATTAATGTTGAAAAACCTCATAAAATGAAAATTTCATGCCATGGGACCTTTAACGTACTGGGCCGGAGCACACTTACGACATTCACTTTTTGTTTTGAAGAAGCGCTTTCGCTAATAGACTGCCTAAAAGATTTATCATTTATGCCGCGCAGCGATTTTCACTTGACTGCACTGCACGTATCAGAAGATTATTACGGAGACAGCTGACTTTGATGGAGGAATTTGCAGCTTTATTCGCAAACTACAATTCATGCTCATCAATAAAGTGAGAACCAGGACCGTTATAAACCTAAATATACTTGATTAGACCCGAAAAGTGTATCCAAGTAGTAATAGTTTGGTGTTTGCGGTCATAATAATTAGGGGTGCACCGAAAATGTTCGGCCGCCGAAAATGTTTGGCCGAAAATGCCATTATCGGTTTTCTGGCCGAAATAAAAAAACTGCCGAAAACGTAAAAGTTTCCAGCTGAACTACCCATTGCCAGAAGCGACAATCCCCTTGACTACTGGCGCGCGAACGAAGGCCGCTTTCCATTGCTTGCGCGGATTGCACGCAGGTTATTTATCTGCCCCAAGCAGTGTTGCTAAGTCCGCGGTTTCCCTGCGGGATGTTTTTCCATGTCCGCGGGTTGAATAGACCCCAATTATGTGATATTTAGACCCAGGAATGCAAATTTTAGCAGGCAACCCTGCCAAAAAAACACATATTTTACCCCCCAAATGCCATTTTTCCTGGAGAACAGTGACAGACAGTGAGAGACTATTCAGTGCAGCATCCCATGTTCTTAATGAGAATCATTCTGTGATTTTGTGTGCAGTTATTCAGATAATTGTGTGTGATAACTGTTAAAAAACTATTTTATTTGATGGAACATAAAACTTAAAGAATAATATAATTTGGTATTATTATTTATATTTATTGTTAAAAATATTTTAGGTTTTGTTATGTAACTTAATAAAAGTTTGATTATTCTATTGGTTCGTGATTTTTTCATTTCAGATCCATTAAATTCAAGCAATTTATATATATATATATATATATATATATATATATATATATATATATATATATATATATATATATATATATATATATATATATATATATATATATATATATATATATATATATATATACGTTTTTAAAAGAAGCCATTTTCGGCTTCAGTTTTGGTTTTCGACCAAGTGCATCCTAAATTTTCGGTTTCGGCCCAGAATTTTCATTTCGGTGCATCACTAATAATAATCACAGTAGCGTACAGCGCTTCCATGCAATTGGAAGTTGCAGTAGAAATTGGCAGTTAAGAAGAATTAAATTCTTAAGAATGTTTCGTGAATCCGGCCCCTGATCTGCTTCTCGGACTCAACTCACTTTTTAGCAAAAGAAAAAAATACAGATTTGTTTGATTCAGTTCACAAAATCAGTCTACTCACTGAATCAAAGATCCGACACAAAAGAGTGTTTAATTCATGAATCAGACATCGTTACCCCACTAGGATGATTTCATAAGATAATAATATAGTGCACGAGCCGAATGGACGATTTATATTATACTTTTATGAATCTTTCCAATGGCACGATATTCAAAACGTCAGTAATTCTGTTCATCAGAATAAAGTAATTTAGCTTTAGAACTGAATTGACGTTTTGCAATGACATTTTTTTCTAAATATAACATTTTATATGTAATATATAGCTCAAATGCACAGACTCACTAGATTGACAGCGAGACTCTGAGCCATTCTTTTGGCGTAAGAATGAACCAGTGCCCTACTGAGGGAATGTGTTAAAGCAAAGAATGCACTCTACCCAGGGAATCAACACGCTCTCCTTCACCTCCTTTAGTCCTGTCAGGCCCTTTCATTCGGTTTTTTCTCTTTCACACAAACACTTTTTTTGGCCTTATCTCTCATTCAGCTCACACACACACAAATACACACCTCTCTTTCTCTCTCTGAATGGGTCAGTGTGTGTGTGTTGGGATGGCGGTGTGACAGGCTCTGCTGCTGGCTGATTTAATGAACAGTGTTGAGGTGCTGACATACTTTTGCTTTCACTAGAGTCTCAACGCACACACACACACACACACACACACACACCTACCTTGGCCTCGATGACAGCCTCAGTACACGCCTGCAGCATGCTGAGATGATGAGCAAAGACCAGAAACTTCAGCTGCTCCGTCTCCAGCATCATCTTTATATAGTCTTTCACCGCTCCGGCCTGAGAGAAACAGAAATAAAGAACCAAATAAAGAAAACACATCGTGATCCAGCCAGGAAATGGCATTTAGGGACTAATATGACGCTTAATTGATTATAAAATGGATAATATACACTCACCTAAAGGATTATTAGGAACACACACTAATACTGTGTTTGACCCTTTCGCCTTCAGAACTGCCTTAATTCTACGTGGCATTGATTCAACAAGCTGCTGAAAGCATTCTTTAGAAATGTTGGCCCATATTGATAGGAGAGCATCTTGCAGTTGATGGAGATTTGTGGGATGCACATCCAGGGCACGAAGCTCCCGTTCCAACACATCCCAAAGATGCTCTATTGGGTTGAGATCTGGAGACTGTGGCGGCCATTTTAGTTCAGTGAACTCATTGTCATGTTCAAGAAACCAATTTGAAATGATTGGAGCTTTGTGACGGTGCATTATCCTGCTGGAAGTAGCCATCAGAGGATGGGGACATGGTGCTCATAAAGGGATGGACATGGTCAGAAACAATGCTCAGGTAGGCCGTGGCATTTAAACCATGCCCAATTGGCACTAAGGGGCCTAAAGTGTGCCAAGAAAACATCCCCCACACCATTACACCACCACCACCAGCCTGCACAGTGGGAACAAGGCATGATGGATCCATGTTCTCATTCTGTTTACGCCAGATTCTGACTCTACCATCTGAATGTCTCAACAGAAATCCAGACTCATCAGACCTTCAGTCTTCAACTGTCCAATTTTGGTGAGCTCGTCCAAATTGTCGCCTCTTTTTCCTATGTGTAGTGGAGATGAGTGGTACCCGGTGGGGTCTTCTGCTGTTGTAGCTCATCCGCCTCAAGGTTGTGTGTGTTGTGGCTTCACAAATGCTTTGCTGCAGACCTCGGTTGTAACGAGTGGTTATTTCAGTCAAAGTTGCTCTTCTATCAGCTTGAATCAGTCGCTCATTCTCCTCTGACCTCGAGCATCAACAAGGCATTTTCTCCCACAGGACTGCCGCATACTGGATGCTTTTCCCTTTTCACACCATTCTTTGTAAACCCTAGAAATGGTTGTGCGTGAAAATCCCAGTAACTGAGCAGATTGTGAAATACTTGTCTGGCACCAACAACCATGCCACGCTCAAAATGTCTTAAATCCCCTTTCTTTCCCATTCCGACATTCAGTGTGGAGTTCAGGAGATTGTCTTGACCAGGGCCACACCCCTAAATGCATTGAAGCAACTGCCATGTGATTGGTTGATTAGATAATTGCATTAATGAGAAATTGAACAGGTGTTCCTAATAATCCTTTAGGTGAGTGTATATACACTACTGATCAAATGTTTGCTCGTGCTCAACAAAGCTGCATTTATTTGACCAAAAATACAGTAAAATTGTGAAATACTAATAGTATTTTTAAAAAATGTGTACATTACTTCAGTTTGTCGTCACATTTTCCTTCAGAAATCATTATAACAAGCTGATTTGCTCCAGAAAAATTTATTTCTACTATCAAAAACAGTTTTTTTTGAGGAAACCATGATTCTTTGATATATAGAAAATTAAACAATTAAAGTCAAAAGAACAGCATTTGTAACATTATAAATGTGTGTGTGGTCTGGGTAAACCCTACGTTATGAGGACAAAATGTCCCATTTAGGGACTAATATGACGCTAAATTAATTATAAAATGAATAATTTATATACACTACTGATCAAATGTTTGCTCGTGCTCAACAAAGCTGCATTTATTCGACCAAAAATACAGTAAAATACTAATAGTATTACATTTTCAGCATCATTACTTCAGTTTTTGTCACATGGTCCTTCAGAAATCATTATAATATGCTGATTTGCTCCAGGAAAATTTATTTCTACTATCAAAAACCGTTGTTTAATATTTTTGTGGAAACTATGACACATTTTATTCTTTGATATATAGAAAATTAAAGAATTAAAGTCAAAAGAACAGCATTTGTAACATAAATGTGTGTGGTGTCGTGTTTTGTCTTGTTAATTTACACATTCAAACGATTTTAAACGCGGAAGGAGAAAACCGGGACTCAGGCGCTGTTATCTGTGCACACACACCTGAAGCGCGGGCCAAACGTCTGCCTTGCCCAACCAATCAGAATTTAGGAACTGAATTTCCTATTTTTAGCTTTAGAAACACACTAAACAGTGTTGTATTAAAAATTTAAAAATGCTTAATGTTTCCTGTGATGGGTAGGTTTAGGGGTTGTGTGTGTGTGTGTGTGTGTGTGTGTTGGGTAGGTTTAGGGGTTGTGTGTGTGTGTGTGTGTTGGGTAGGTTTAGGGGTTGTGTGTGTGTGTGTGTGTGTGTGTGTGTGTGTGTTGGGTAGGTTTAGGGGTTGTGTGTGTGTGTGTGTGTGTGTGTGTGTGTGTGTGTGTGTGTTGGGTAGGTTTAGGGGTTGTGTGTGTGTGTGTGTGTGTGTGTGTGTGTGTGTGTGTTGGGTAGGTTTAGGGGTTGTGTGTGTGTGTGTGTGATGGGTAGGTTTAGGGGTTGTGTGTGTGTGTGTGTGTTGGGTAGGTTTAGGGGTTGTGTGTGTGTGTGTGTGTGTGTGTGTGTGTGTGTGTGTGTGTGTGTGTGTGTGTGTGTTGGGTAGGTTTAGGGGTTGTGTGTGTGTGTGTGTGTGTGTGTGTGTGTGTGTGTTGGGTAGGTTTAGGGGTTGTGTGTGTGTGTGTGTGTGTGTATGTGGGGGGGGGGGGTAGGTTTAGGGGTTGTGTGTGTGTGTGTGTGTGTGTGTGATGGGTAGGTTTAGGGGTTGTGTGTGTGTGTGTGTGTGTGTGTGTGTGTGTGTGTGTGTGTGTGTGTGTGTGTGTGTTGGGTAGGTTTAGGGGTTGTGTGTGTGTGTGTGTGTGGGTGTGTGTGTTGGGTAGGTTTAGGGGTTGTGTGTGTGTGTGTTGGGTAGGTTTAGGGGTTGTGTGTCTGTGTGTGTGTGTGATGGGTAGGTTTAGGGGTTGTGTGTCTGTGTGTGTGTGTGTGTGTGTGTGTGTGTGTGTGATGGGTAGGTTTAGGGGTTGTGTGTCTGTGTGTGTGTGATGGGTAGGTTTAGGGGTTGTGTGTGTGTGATGGGTAGGTTTAGGGGTTGTGTGTGTGTGTTGGGTAGGTTTAGGGGTTGTGTGTGTGTGTGTGTGTGTGTGTGTGTTGGGTATGTTTAGGGGTTGTGTGTGTATTGGGTATGTTTAGGGGTTGTGTGTGTGTGTGTGTGTGTGTGTGTGTGTGTGTGTGTTGGGTAGGTTTAGGGTGTGTGTGTGTTGGGTATGTTTAGGGGTTGTGTGTGTGTGTGTGTGTGTGATACAGCCCACCCTAGCAACCACATAGCAATGCCCTGGCAATCCTCCTAGCAGCTTCAGTAAAAATCTAGTCATTAATATAATTATTTATAAGACATTGGTGTATTTTATAATACTGCAGTCTCCGTGTTTCACAACTGCGCTGTGATTTACACACTTAAAGCGGCTCAGTTTGGCCAGAGTTTAATCCCAAATGTACCTGCTTTTCCCTCTCCAAATAAAAAAAGACATGAAACCCGTCAAAATCCTTAAACTTTGAGATGAACTCGACGGCTAATGCCCATTACTTGTTAAATGAGCAGCGTATCGAGTCGTTTGCGAGTCCGCTTTTCCTGAGTTTCAAAGCTGCGCTCCGGTTTCTCATTACTGGAGAGTTTTGCCTTTTTAATATCGCCTAATTGGCGCCCAAAACTGTCTGTGAAGGAGCGCAAAGGCTTTTTTTACAGCCTCAAGTGTACGTGCGGTTCACTCATTTTCACTTGGCAAAAAAACAGCGATTTCAAAAAGTGACACCATTCCTGACACCGCACATTTCTGCCCCGAGAGAGCGAGAGGATATCATCTCAGCGGCAAACAATACATGAAAGAGCGAGCAGGACTAGAGCAGCAGGGGCCAGAACACACGGGTTTGACAAATTAAAAGAAGAAAAACACACACACACACGGTGGAAAGATTCATTCAAGACACACGCTGTGCTCAGAGGACGATATAAAGAGGTTGTAGTTCGGGAAGAACGAACGACAAAACTGCGCGGACACACTTTATTGTCTGAATTGTGACGTTAAAGTTGGGCCGAGAGATGCAACGACCACTAAAAGTTACGGCAATCACAGAACAGATGGATGGAAGAACAGACAGAGAGATAGATAGATAGATAGATAGATAGATAGATAGATAGATAGATAGATAGATAGATAGATAGATAGATAGATAGATAGATAGATAGATAGATAGATAGATAGATAGATAGATAGATAGATAGATAGATAGATAGATAGATAGATAGATAGAGAGAGACAAACAGACAGACAGACAGACAGACAGACAGACAGACAGATAAACAGAAGAACAAATAGACACAGACAGAAGAACAGACAGATATATAGATAGACAGAGAGAGACAGACAGAAGAACAGATAGAACAGACAGACAGATAGACAGACAGAAGAACAGATAGAACAGACAGAGAGACAGACAGACAGACAGAGACAGACAGAAGAACAGATAGATAGACAGACAGACAGAAGAACAGATATACAGACAGACAGAAGAACAGAGAGAGACAGACAGAAGAACAGACAGAGACAGACAGACAGAAGAAGCGATAGACAGATAGATAGTCAGACAGACAGATAGAAGAATAGATAGACAGACAGAAGAACAGATAGACAGATAGATAGTCAGACAGACAGACAGACAGACAGAAGAACAGACAGAGACAGACAGACAGACAGTAGAACAGATAGACAGATAGATAGTCAGACAGACAGATAGAAGAATAGATAGACAGACAGACAGACAGAAGAACAGACAGAGACAGACAGACAGACAGAAGAACAGATATACAGACAGAAAGAAGAACAGAGAGAGACAGACAGAAGAACAGACAGAGACAGACAGACAGACAGAAGAAACGATAGACAGATAGATAGTCAGACAGACAGATAGAAGAATAGATAGTCAGACAGACAGACAGAAGAAGCGATAGACAGATAGATAGTCAGACAGACAGATAGAAGAATAGATAGTCAGACAGACAGACAGAAGAAGCGATAGACAGATAGATAGTCAGACAGACAGATAGAAGAATAGATAGTCAGACAGACAGACAGAAGAAGCGATAGACAGATAGATAGTCAGACAGACAGATAGAAGAATAGATAGTCAGACAGACAGACAGAAGAAGCGATAGACAGATAGATAGTCAGACAGACAGATAGAAGAATAGATAGTCAGACAGACAGACAGACAGAAGAAGCCATAGACAGATAGATAGTCAGACAGACAGATAGAAGAATAGATAGTCAGACAGACAGACAGACAGAAGAAGCGATAGACAGATAGATAGTCAGACAGACAGATAGAAGAATAGATAGTCAGACAGACAGACAGAAGAAGCCATAGACAGATAGATAGTCAGACAGACAGATAGAAGAATAGATAGTCAGACAGACAGACAGACAGAAGAAGCCATAGACAGATAGATAGTCAGACAGACAGATAGAAGAATAGATAGTCAGACAGACAGACAGAAGAAGCCATAGACAGATAGATAGTCAGACAGACAGATAGAAGAATAGATAGTCAGACAGACAGACAGACAGAAGAAGCCATAGACAGATAGATAGTCAGACAGACAGATAGAAGAATAGATAGTCAGACAGACAGACAGACAGAAGAAGCGATAGACAGATAGATAGTCAGACAGACAGATAGAAGAATAGATAGTCAGACAGACAGACAGAAGAAGCGATAGACAGATAGATAGTCAGACAGACAGATGGAAGACACACGCTGTGCTCAGAGGACGATATAAAGAGGTTGTAGTTCGGGAAGAACGAACGACAAAACTGCGCGGACACACTTTATTGTCCGAACTGTGACGTTAAAGTTGGTCCGAGTGATGCAACGACCCCTAAAAGTTACGGCGAGGCTCATAAAAACACCTTGTTAAGTCTCTGAAACAGCGAGATCTGCAGGAAAAGATGTCGGGCAATCAAAAAGGTCAGCATTAAGGTCGGCTCAGCGCTGGACCGCCCCCCCGGAGCTCGTTCCCATGGCAACGCCGCTGTGTTTGATGTGGAGAACAGAAGGGCTGGTTGCCATGGTGGTCGTTAGCGGCGATGTCACGCTGTCCCTCATCGTTAGAGAGAGAGAGAGAGAGAGACTCACTGCAGATGGCCGTTACTCTGATGGCATTTACTGAGCTGAGGTAGATCTGCTGTGTTTGTTTCACAGGACGGCTGGTTGAGGAGAGATGGTGCTTCTTTAAGTGATTCGATTTTGTGATTTTTGGCTGATGGATGTTTTCATAATCGCGCACTGAAGGAGGGAAGCAAACCAGAGTAATGAGAATATGGGGAGAGCTGTTTTAGAAGATTCACTATGTATAACGTGAAAGTAATGAGGAGATACATGTAGAGAGATAGACAGACAGACAGACAGACAGACAGACAGAAGAACAGACAGACAGACAGACAGACAGACAGACAGACAGACAGACAGACAGAAGAACAGATAGATAGATAGATAGATAGATAGATAGATAGATAGATAGATAGATAGATAGATAGATAGATAGATAGATAGATAGATAGATAGATAGATAGATAGATAGATAGATAGATAGATAGATAGATAGATAGATAGATAGATAGATAGATAGATAGATAGATAGATAGATAGATAGAAGAACAGACAGAAGAACAGACAGATAGACAGACAGACAGACAGACAGAAGAACAGATAGACAGACAGAAGAACAGATAGATAGATAGATAGATAGATAGATAGATAGATAGATAGATAGATAGATAGATAGATAGATAGATAGATAGATAGATAGATAGATAGATAGATAGATAGATAGATAGATAGATAGATAGATAGATAGATAGACAGACAGACAGAAGAACAGATAGATCGATAGATAGATAGATAGACAGAGACAGACAGACAGACAGAAGAACAGATAGATCGATAGATCGATAGATAGATAGATAGATAGATATAGATAGATAGATAGATAGATAGATAGATAGATAGATAGATAGATAGATAGATAGATAGATAGATAGATAGATAGACAGACAGACAGAAGAACAGATAGATAGATAGATAGATAGATAGATAGATAGATAGATAGATAGATAGATAGATAGATAGATAGATAGATAGATAGATAGATAGATAGATAGATAGATAGATAGATAGATAGACAGACAGACAGACAGAAGAACAGATAGATAGATAGATAGATAGATAGATAGATAGATAGATAGATAGATAGATAGATAGATAGATAGATAGACAGACAGACAGAAGAACAGATATATAGATAGACAGACAGACAGATATTTAGATTTTTGGCTTATGGATGATACCCTTCATAATCTCGCACTGAAGGAGGGAAGCAAACCAGAGTAATGAGAATATGGATATGGTGAAATGCATGTGCATGACAGGTTTCATGAGATTCACACATTTAAAATGCTAACGTTGGCCCCGATGTTGTTGATCTTTCCCACACTTTAAGGAGCGTTTCGAAGCCCAAAGGAACAAAACACTCTTAGACAACCCTGTAAAGATACACACACAAATTCCTACAGCATCGAAATCTCCAACCGCTTCAGACAATCAGGGCGTCGCGAAACGAGAAACACACATCTCGAGGCTTTCACACACACTTTACCTTGGCAATGGCGGTCTGCTTATACATGTGTGTGATGAGACTCATCACCTCCACAAACTGATTCTCACTCTCAGAGCTCATCAGTTTCTCCCACTGCTCAAAACTAGCACTCGCTTCCTGTGAGAAAGAGAGAGAAAGAGAGAGAGAGAGAGAATCCATAAAGGGCAGCACAATTAATGATATCGTAAACTGCCCTACTTTCCCTGTGTTTGGCAAAAAGCAGCAAGAAAAACAGAAAATAAAGAAAGATGAAGTGTGAACGAGAGAAAGTGAGGGAGCGAGAGAAAGGAGACACAATTCCCTGAAGTTGCAGAACGACTCCTTGGGTCATGTGACCTGCCCAATTATAGCGCTACAGTGACAGCAGCAGGGGAAGATGGAAACACACCGTACTGCCGCTATAAATCTCCTCTCACACACACACACACACACACACACACACACACACACACACACACACACACACACACACACACACACACGAGTCCTGCTCTGCCCCTAAAACACACGCAGATCCTCACACAGACACTCTTGCGGCTGCCAGGTGTTTGGACATCAGACTGACAGGAAGTCAAGCAGTGAAAGGAGGAAACAGAGCCTGTGAAAGACACACAACCATTACTCACAGCAGAGCTCTTTCATAAGAGTCACACTGTATAACGTGACCGTAATAATGAGGAGACACATGTAGAGAGATAGACAGAGAGAGATAGACAGAGAGAGATAGATAGAGTGATAGATAGATAGACGATAGAGAGACAGACAGATAGACAGATAGAAAAATAGATAGACTGACAGACAGACAGATAGATAGACAGAGAGATAGATAGATGGATAGACAGTCAGATTGACAGACATTCAGACAGACAGATAGATAGACAGACAGATAGATACACTGACAAATAGACAGACAGACAGACAGACAGACAGACAGACAGACAGATAGATAGATAGATAGATAGATAGATAGACAGACAGACAGACAGACAGACAGACAGACAGACAGACAGACAGACAGACAGACAGACAGACAGACAGACAGACAGACAGACAGACAGATAGACAGACAGAGAGAAAGACAGACAGACAGAATAACAGATAGACAGAGATACAGACAGACAAATAGACCGAGAAAAAGACAGACAGACAGAAGAACAGATAGATAGACAGACAAACAGACAGACAGACAGAAGAACAGGCAGACAGACAGGCAGACAGACAGACAGAAGAACAGGCAGACAGACAGGCAGACAGAGAGAGATATATAGACAGACAGAGAGACAGATGAATAGACAGACAGATAGACAGATATATAGACAGACATACAGACATACATACAGACAGATAGATAGACAGACAGACAGATGGATAGATAGACAGACATATAGACAGACAGAGAGACAGATAGATAGAGACAGACAGACAGACAGAAAGATAGATAGATATATAGATAGAAGAACAGACAGACATATAGATAGAAGAACAGACAGACAGATATCTAGATAGAAGAACAGACAGACAGATATCTAGATAGAAGAACAGACAGACAGATATCTAGATAGAAGAACAGACAGACAGATATCTAGATAGAAGAACAGACAGACAGACAGACAGATAGATAGATAGACAGACAGACAGACAGACAGACAGACAGATAGATAGACAGACAGAGAGACAGACAGACAGACAGAGAGATAGATAGACAGACAGACATAAATTCAAATTCAGACAGACATATATATATATATAGGTAGAAGAACAGACAGACAGACAAACAGACAGACAGACATATTACTTGAATTACTAGTAAACAACATAACACAAATAAAAGGTGTAAATATAAACGTGTCCATTCGTCTGTGAGGGTGAGCCGCACACGAGTCAGGGTGTGTGTGTGTGTGTGTGTGTGTGTGTGTTCGCTCGGCCCAACTGCTCGTTAAAACACAGCTCGTTAATTTTAAAAGTGATCTGGTGAGATTTGGGTTACGGTGGAGCTGAAGTTGAACATCTGTCCGCTGTAACAGAGTCTGTGTGTGTGTGTGTGTGTGTGTGTGTGAGTGTGTGCTGACAGCAGATGATTTATGAGGTCCTACAGCAGGTGAGCTGCTCTTTGTGTTTCTGAAATCTGACACACACACTCAAAACTTGCTGTACAAGCACTCCTGCCCACACACTCATTACTTGGAGAGAGAGAGACAGCGAGAGAGACAGACAGACAAAATAATCGCAAGGAAAAAGAGAGGCGGGGAAAAAACGGCTTTATCTTCCGCCAGACTGAAGGATTCTCACACGTCGCCGCTCTGGTCCACAGAAAGTTCACGTGAGGATGAAATAACGGAGGAACAGAAGCACCTCTGACATCTTTTTAGACAACACAGCAATTATAAGCCGAGCTCGGATCAGAATGTGATGATTACTAACGTCCATTCCTCTTTGAATAACACGCTGGCAGGAAAAATGAGGAAATAAAAGAGAGTGATCAGAGACAAGTGAGATGAAATGATAATTTGTGTTAATCGGATACTATTGCCTAGCAACAGGCACGGGGCGGTTATACTGGGGTAAATCACTATATTTAACTGCTTTTGTTCTGTTAGTTCAGAACAAGTGATGGAAAAAAGTGTAAAGGAGAATGAGAGAGAGAGAGAGAATGCAGGAAAACTACTCGGAAAGGATGACAACAACGCCATTTATAACATAGGAAACTGTTCTTTCGCCTATTTGTGAGATATTATTTTAATTATGTAAATGAATGCATAAAAACAATTCAGAGATTATCATGTTTAATGTAATTGTTAGTTTTTTATTTCATTTTATTCAAATGTTTCCTTCTAACTAGGGCTGTCAAAAGATTAATCGCGATTAATCGCATCCAAAATAAAAGTTTGTGTTTACATAATATATATAATATAATAATATAATATATATTCATGTATATATTTAAGAAATATTTGCATGTATATACTGTATATACATTTATATAAATATAAATGTTTATATATAAAAATAATATTTTTTTCTTAAATATATACATGCTTGTGTGTGTATTTATATATAAATAATAATTAACAGAGTACACACACATATATTATGTAAACACAAACTTTTATTTTGGATGCGATTAATCGCGATTAATCTTTTGACAGCCCTACTTCTAACTATTTTTAGATTTAAAGAATCTATTTAAATTGTATGAATAAATAAAAATCAATTCAGAAACAGAAAACAGAAATTATGTAAAAATAATAATTATTGTTTTTCATTTTTATTTACTGTTCAGAAAACAGCAAGTTAAAATGATTATATAAATAAAAATCTTTTCATAAATAATTTTTTTAATGTTTTTCTTTCGATTTATGCAAGTTTTTCCTTCAAACTATTTTAGATTTAAGGTATTATTAATTCAATTTCTAGTACACTTAATGCATACATAAACTATGCAGAAATTATATAGTATTAAAAAACAATCGTTGTTTTTATTTTTATTTAATGCAAGTTTTTCCTTCTAACTATTTTCAGATTTAAGGTATTATTAATTGAATTACTACTCAAATTAATGCTTACATAAAAACTGCACAGGAATTATTATTATTAATAAAAATAGCCATTATTGTTTTTCATTTTTATTTTGTTTTATGCAGGTGAAATTATTATAGAAATAAAAAAATATATAATTTTTTATGCAAGCTTTCCCTTCAAACTATTTTTAGATTTAAGGTATTAATTACATTTCTAATACACTTAATACATACATAAACTATGCAGAAATTATATATATATTTTAAAAACAATCGTTTTTATTTTATTTTTGTTAATACAAGTTTTTCCTTATTTATTATTATTAATAATATTATTAATTGAATTTCTAGTAAAATTGATGCATATATATATATAAACTGTACAGGAATGATATAAAAATAGCCATTATTGTTTTTCATTTTTATTTTGTTTTATGCAGGTGAAATTATTATATAAATAAAATAAAAAAACTATTTTTAAACTATTTTTTAGATTTAAGGTATTATTACTTGAATTACTAGTGAAATTACAGTTTACATTTAAAAAAAAAATCAATTCATAAATTTAAATATTTTGTTGTTTTTTGTAATTGTTATTGTTTTTCTTTTTTAATTTTGTTTTTTGCAGGTTTTTCCTTCAACTATTTTTAGATTTAAGGTATTATTAATAACATTTCTAGTAAAATGAATGCATATATATAAACTGCACAGGAATTATATAAAAATAGCCAGTATTGTTTTTCATTTTTATTTTGTTTTATGCAGCTGAAATTATTATATAAATAAAAAACATTTTTATATATATTATTATTTTATTTATTTTTTTCATTCAAACTATTTTTAGATTTAAGGTATTATTACTTGAATTACTAGTGAAATTAATGTTTTAATTTTTTTTTAAATCAATTCATAAATTTAAAAATGTTGTTTTTTGTAATCGTTATTGTTTTTCTTTTAAAATTTTCTTTTATGAAGGTTTTTCTTCAAACTATTTTAGATTTAAGATATTATTAATTACATTTCTAGTACACTTAATGCATTCATAAACTATGCAGAAATTATATATATATTTTTAAAAACAATCATTGTTTTTATTTTTGTTTAATACAAGTTTCAGATTTAAGGTATTATTAATTAAATTACTAGTCAAATTAATGCATATATATATAAACTGCACAGGAATGATATAAAAATAGCCATTATTGTTTTTCGTTTTATGCAGGTGAAATTATTATCTAAATAAAAACACATACATATATACATATACATATATATACATATATATATATATATACATATATATATATATATATATATATACATATACATATATATACATATATACATATACATATATATATATATATATATATATATATATATATATATATATATATATATATATATATATATATATACATACATATACACACACATTTATATATATGTTTTTTTTTTTTATTCCTTCAAACTATTTTTAGATTTACGGTATTATTACTTGAATTACTAGTAAAAAGGAAAGTATAAAATGTTTTAGAATTATAATTTAGAATAATTACAGTTTTTACCATGCCACTGAAATCCATGTACCATGGTTGTAACTTGGTAGTAAAAAACAGTAAAAAAATAATAATAATAACAATAATATGGTGACACGTGTTTATATTCTGTGAAGCTGTGGGAACCTGAGAAACTGGTTTCCAAACGTTCACTGCATACCTTGGCGGCATCTTTGGGAAGGTCGAAGGGAATTCGCTGACGTATTTTGGGTGGCAGTTGAGTCAGCACCTGATTCTTCAGTCTACGAATCATAATCTCACTCAGACGTTGGTGTAACTCGTCCAGATGAGAAGCGCCGCGACAGTCCCACTGACGCCTGGCCCCGAAAAACCTGCACAAGTAAACACACTTTTGCTGTATATCCACCTCATCTCACCACAATCCTCAGGTATTATCATTGTAATGAGCCCTTTTCCGTACTAAATGTGTGTGTGCGAGAGATTTAACGATGAATATTTTATATTTACGGCTGTGCATACGAATGATTGACAGGAACTTGTGTGCACGCTTTTGAGTGGCAGAGCGTTTTCCTCGGTAGATTAATTTGTACTCAGAGACCCTTGTGTGAATCGCTGTCGTTTCATTTCTCCTCTGTAGATTTGATAAGAGGAACAGAGGGACAAATCTCCTCTCAGATGTTCTGAACACCACTCATCTTCATGACACAACTCATATTAATGTTGCTACCGCACACACACACATAAACAAATTAGCTCTGCACCAAAACCTAGCCAGCTATCTACATTTCAGCTTCATAGAGGTGTGTTACCAGTGTAAAATACATTTTATTTTAGAGATGCACCGATATTAAAATGTTGGCCGATGTGATAACCGATAATTCTTTAAATTTGAACGCTGATAACCGATATATTAGCCGATAAATCTAAATCCTTCATAGAGGTGTGTTACCAGTGAAAAATACATTTTCTTTTAGGGATGCACCGATATGAAAACTTTGGCCGATATGATAACCAATAATTCTTTAAATTTGAACGCTTATAACCGATATATTAGCCGATATATTAGCCGATAAATCTAAATCCTTCATAGAAGTGTAAAATACAGGGTAAAATACATTTTATTTTAGAGATGCACCGATATTAAAATTTTGGCCGATATGATAACCGATAATTCTTTAAATTTGAACGCTGATAACCGATATATTGGCCGATAAATCGAAATCCAATCATAATTCAAATCCATCATGGTGAACAGTGCATATCTGAAGGAAATAATACATTATTTATCGGCTTTAATATATCGGGGAACTTTTCGTTTCAGGCCGATAACGATCAGTGTTGTGGTAACGCAATACAAGTAACTTTTAGTACTACTTTTTTAAGTAACTTGTAAAGTAATGGATTACTTTTAAAATTTACAACAAGTTACTTTTTCACATTTATTTGACTGACAGCTCTCCCATGTTGAGATTAATCGAGAGTAAGTGCAGAGTGAGATTATTAAATGTGAGCATTTACTCATCTCACTTGCACAAAAAAAGATTCAGTACTCCTCAAAATGAATAAAATTGGTCAAATGTAAAATCCTATGTAAACCTCCAACAATGAAATATTAAAGATGCACTATGTAACATTTTCAGTTAAATTTTTTAAAATTGCGCGAGCTGAAGTTGCGCGAGCTAAAGTTGCGCGAGCTGAAGTTGCGCGAGCTGAAGTTGCGCGAGCTGAAGTTGCGCAAGCTGAAGTTGCGCGAGCTGAAGTTGCGCAAGCTTATCACAAGCGCAGATGGTGAGCGTTTGTTCAGCTCAGCTTCTCACGTGTTGGATCGGGTGAGAACGAAACAGACTAACTTGTGACAAAGCCGAAATACTTCTTTTTGTAGCCTAAAGAAGAACATGCATGCACTTTAGAAATGAAATACTATCAGTTCTGTAGCCTATAGGATGATCATTTTTATTTGGTAATACTAATACATTAATTAACATTAGTTAACTACATTAGTTAACATTAACTAATAAGGAACTGCACTTATGAAGCGTTTATTAATCTTTGTTAATGTTAATTTCAACATTTACTAATGCATTATTAAAATCTTGTTAACATTAGTTAATGCAGTGTGAACTAACATGAACAAACCATGAACAGCTGTATTTATATTAACTAACATTAACAAAGATGAACAAATACAGTAATAAATGTACTGCTCATGGTTAGTTCTTGTTATTTAATACATTAACTAATGACCATTATTCTAAAGTGTTACCTTTTATTTTACCTTGAAATTACATTGACTTAATTTGATTTAAAAAGCACCTGCTGTAGCATCTTAGTTTTTTTTGTTGCACTAAACATTATTTGATTTAACAGTTTGGAACAATTATATACTTTGGTTTTATTTAATTTCACAGGTAAAGACTTTTTTTCTTTACACTGAATTTAAAAACAAATGCTGATTTAAGTAACATCTTTGTTTGGATTGCAGAATATGCAGTTGTTGCCTTTAATTTCACCTTTCAGTCTTTTAATTTCCAATTCAATTTCTTGTTAATTTCAGATTGAGGACTTGTTTTCATTGGCCAAAAGCCAATTTAGCCTGTTAAATACCAAATAAACATCTTGTTCATGTATACTTTCATTCTTTTATTGTGTAAAAAAAATAAAAAAATAAAAAAAATAAAAAAATCGGAAATCGGAATCGGCCAGTTTTCTTGAAAAAAAAAAACGGTATCGGAATCGGCCATGTAAAATCATGATCGGTGCATCACAAATTTTTTTTATTTTTATTGGTGAAGTAAGTGTTAAAACTTTTTTCTCCTGCAACCTATACTTCCATTACCCAGAATGGGCAGCACATCTGAAAGGTTTGTTTGAGCTGCGCCCTCTACTGTACACGTTTGAATTTGCATTTTTACCTCAGCCTGAGGCTTATTATTAAAATTTTGGTGTGAAGAGGTCTGTACATTTGCACAAAAATAGAAAAAAACAAAAAACAAGCCCAGCGCAGGTGAGAAAAAGTAACGCAAAAGTAACGTAACGCATTACTTTTCTTAAAAAGTAACTAAGTAACTCAATTAGCTACTTTTTAAGGCGGAAATGCAATATTGTAATTAATTACTTTTCAAAGTAACTTTCCCAAACACTGATAATGATAACATTAAAATGAAAATATAACCGATATGGTGGCCGATATATCGTCCATCCCTATTTTCTTTACCAAATTTTAAGTTAGTGTCACATGTATACTCATGGTGCGTTCACACCAGACGCAAATTAAGTGATTTACATGTTAAGTCAATGCAAAGACGCGTTTTGCGTGAATGGCATTTTTTGCGTTTGACGCGCAATTCGCTCGAGTTGAAAAAATTTGAACTTTGGCGGATATTCGCGCCGTGTTAACCAATCAGGAACTTGCTCTAGTAGTGACAACAATGAGGAGAAAATCATATCTGGATACCCGGAGCTACTTTATAGAAACAGGAATAAAAAGGATCTTGCATAAGGACAACTATATATAAAATATATTAGGGCTGTCAAAAGATTAATCGCGATTAATCGCATCCAAAATAAAAGTTTGTGTTTACATAATATATGTGTGTGTACTCTGTTAATTATTATTTATATATAAATACACACACAAGCATGAATATATTTAAGAAAAAAATATTTTTATATATAAAACATTTAGATTTATATATATATTATAGATTATATAAATGTATATACAGTATATACATGCAAATATTTCTTAAAAATATACATGAATGTGTGTGTATTTATATATAAATAATAATTAACAGAGTACACACACATATATTATGTAAACACAAACTTTTATTTTGGATGCGATTAATCGCGATTAATCTTTTGACAGCCCTACAATATATATATATTTACAATCAAATAATTGAGTTTATTCGCCGTATTTTAAAACAATCCATGTCAGCCATTTTGTAACGAGACGAGCCGCTGGCAGAAGCTCCTCCCATGACGCGAATTCACGTCTGTTGTGAAGTGAATGTCACGCGCGAATGAAGCGAGTAAACTCAAAATGTTCAAGCGTCCAACTACGCGAGAATAAAAAAAAAGTGAAAAAATATCTAAGATGGACGTTGACAAGTAAATTTCGTGAAATACTGAAAATATAATTAAAATGAATGATAATTAAAATATCAGGAATATTCAACTGATGTGTAATATCATTGCGCCGCTGCACTCATGGGGCGGCTCACAGCTCTTGACTATTACGCAGGAATGAGAGTATAGTTCCTGCCATATCGGCCTAGAAAATCACAACTTCTCATTTTCCGTCGGTCTTAGCACACGATGGATCAACACAAAAGTCTTAAATAGAAAAAATATCCAAACTCTTTGGTCATTTTTGAGCGAGATGCTAACGGTCTAATCAGATTCAATGATCTATGCTAAGCTATGCTAAAAGTGCAGACCCGGAGATCGGCTAATGGGGTTTTGGTTTCCTTGCCACTGTTGCCTCTGGCTTGGCGTGCTCAGTTGGGGACACTAAATTTTTCAACTAAACATCGAAATATATCTAAATAATAAACTAAATTAACCATTTAAACTAAATTACTGATCAAATTATTGATCTAAAGCCCACACTGTCACTGTATGATACTTGAAATTTTTCCAGAATGGCTATACAGCTGAATAAAATTATGCTGCATTATTTTCCTGTTTAACACTGTAAAGCTGCTTTGAAACAATCTACATTGTTAAAAGCGCTATATAAATAAAGTTGACTTGACTTGACTTGACTGAATGGATTAGAAAACGGTCAAACTCAACTGTTTAACTCTAGGGGAGTCGGAAAATGAGCCTATTTTCAAAAATAGTGGCGTGTTCCTTTAACAATTAAACAAATCTTTGAATATCTAATAGACATTTAATTTCACAAACCTTGCAGACTGAAATTCTGAAGTGCGCATTTGAGACTAATTTGTGTGAAAAAATAAAGGTTTTTACTTGTAATGTGCGTTGCAGTATTGTTTGGCGTAGTCGCTCCAGGTTCCAAATCTGCGTGGATACAAAGCATCGATCTGCATGAAGAGCT
Source organism: Gobio occitaniae (assembly GCA_033150135.1). Classification (NCBI taxonomy): domain Eukaryota; kingdom Metazoa; phylum Chordata; class Actinopteri; order Cypriniformes; family Gobionidae; genus Gobio; species Gobio occitaniae. Next base: position 78,114 of record JARQWZ010003345.1, on the reverse strand, counting down.
GAAAGAGAAAGCAAGATGACAAAACATCAAACAATGGGACATCATAAAAGTCATATACAGAACTAACTTTACAGTAGCAACTTCCAAATGGGAACAAATACCATTAAAAAAGAAGCGACACTCACACAGTTCTGACCTTTGCAATTATGAATTTATTGAAAATTGGTCAGCAGATTTCTGTTTATAGCTGGTGCGTACGAATACTCTGCTGATTAAAGCTGATTAAATCAGGTATTAAGTTCATAAATTGCAAACGCGTTTCCTCTAAGAGAAAGTCTCACAGTGCACATTATGCTCAGTTAGTATAAACAAACAGCGATTATCTTGATGAATTAAGAAAACATAAGAAGTCCAGAAAGACGTTTCAGGGGGAATTAGGGAAGCAATAGAGGTTGAGACTCCCATAATATACACACAAGGGTCATCTTGAGAGGTCTTTACATTTTTGCGTGAACATTTTCAAGAAGGAAAATAGCAGCTCTCACAATATACCAGGAAAGTACACAGAATGTACCATCCCTCTAAGTGAAGCCTTAAGTACTTCCTGTATAATTTATGGGTCAATTAACTGGCCATCAGTGACTGGTAGCTTTAAAAAAAAAAAAAGAGGTCGGAGTAAACAGAATATATAATATATAACGTGAATAAACCGAGGCTGTGATGAGTGGAATTACAGTCTGTTCTGGGGGTTTCATTCATAAAACAAGCAGATTGAGTTTCATATCAAACGGGGGAACAAACTCAAGCTCCTCTTCTCTTATATCGAAATCCTCCACCATTTCTCTTTAAAAATTCTCGTTTTAGACTCTAATTCATGGCTGGTGTTTTGTTTTGCTCTATCCTCTGCGCTTCTGTGTTCGTCAATACACACGCGTTAAGGGTCAGGGGTCACTCTTTTAGCGCAAGTCGACTTGCGTACCGCTGACTGTCAGAAGCTAGTTATTTTACTCTGTAAAGTTTTAAATATGGATATTTTTCTTCACAAATGTGCCATTTCACTTCCGAAGGCCTTTATTAACCCCCATAGCCGTGTGGAGCAGTTATATGATGGATAGATGCACTTTTATGATGGATAGATGCACTTTTATGATGGATAGATGCACTTTTATGATGGACAGATGCACTTTAATGATGGACAGATGCACTTTTATGATGGACAGATGCACTTTTATGATAGATAGATGCACATTTATGATGGACAGATGCACTTTTATGATTGATAGATGCACTTTTATGATGGACAGATGCACTTTTATGATGGATAGATGCACTTTTATGATGGATAGATGCACTTTTATGATGGACAGATGCACTTTTATGATGGATAGATGCACATTTATGATGGACAGATGCACTTTTATGATGGACAGATGCACTTTAATGATGGACAGATGCACTTTTATGATGGACAGATGCACTTTTATGATGGATAGATGCACTTTTATGATGGACAGATGCACTTTTATGATGGACAGATGCACTTTTATGATGGACAGATGCACTTTTATGGTGGATAGATGCACTTTTATGATGGATCGAAGCACTTTTATGGTGGACAGAGGCACTTTTATGATGGACAGATGCACTTTTATGATGGATAGAGGCACTTTTATGATGGACAGATGCACTTTTATGATGGACAGATGCACTTTTATGATGGACAGATGCACTTTTATGATGGACAGATGCACTTTAATAATGGACAGATGCACTTTTATGATGGACAGATGCACTTTTATGGTGGATAGATGCACTTTTATGGTGGACAGAGGCACTTTTATGATGGACAGAGGCACTTTTATGATGGACAGATGCACTTTTATGATGGATAGAGGCACTTTTATGATGGACAGAGGCACTTTTATGATGGACAGATGCACTTTTATGATGGACAGATGCACTTTTATGGTGAACAGAGGCACTTTTATGATGGACAGATGCACTTTTATGATGGACAGATGCACTTTTATGATGGATAGATGCACTTTTATGGTGAACAGAGGCACTTTTATGATGGACAGATGCACTTTTATGATGGATAGATGCACTTTTATGGACTTCAAAAATGACCCAACCATTCACTGCTATTATAAAGCTTGGAAGGGCCAGGACATTTTTAATATAACTCTGATTGTATTGGTCTGAAAGAAGAATGTCATACACACCTCGTATGACTTGAGGGCGAGTAAATCATGGGCTAATTTTCATTTTTGGGTGATCTAACCCTTTAAATGTTTAGCTAATTACATCTTAACTCAAGTGTCACATTGGAATTTGCATTAACAGTAATCCCCGCCTTCTTTGATTTGATTGGCCATCTCACGGATTCTGACAGTGATGAGCGCTAGACTGCTGAGGCAGACCAAACTAAAAAAAATTAACATTTTACTTTTGTTATCCTAGCAACAAACAGAGCGGTGTGTATTGGAGTAGTGTTAGACCGATATATCGGGCCGATATTTGCGTCTTCAAACTCTCTTGCTCTCCCTCGCGCATATTAATCAAAATCAATTGAGTATTGAAACGATGGTGAAAGGTCGAAAGACTGAAGTTTCACGTGGAGCATTGGGAGATTTTTTCCTGAATTACCGCTGGTGTTGCTCTACAAGAGATTAAGTTAAGTGCACCTACACTCTAAAAAATGCTGGGTTAAAAATAACCCAAGTTGGGTTGAAAATGGACTAATCCAGCAATTGGGTTGTTTTAACCCAGCGATTGGGTTGTTTTAAGCAAACATTTAACCCAACCTCTGGGTCAAAACAACCCAATTGCTGGGTTAGCCCATATTCAACCCAACTTGGGTTATTTTTAACCCAGCATTTTTTAGAGGGTAACCATTAAATGACTAGGTTGTAAATAGTTTTTAAATGAAGTATAGTACAGTCAGTGTGCACTTTATTATGCTGCTTGCTTGTTGATACTGTGCAATAGTGTAATTATTTTATTTATGCTTAAATATTTATTTTCAGAATTTATTTTCACCGCTGAACTTCTTGTTCTACCTCACCTGTTTTTACTATTTGTTAAATATTGTTTTTTTTTGTTCAATAAATGTTCTTTTTTTAAATTGTACATTTTAAATTGTTATCATCCTGATCATTGTGTCATTTTAATGATGTAAATTGAGGGAGCAAAAGCAGTATCGGCTCCAAATATCGGCTCAAGAAAATCGGCAGCTCGTATCGCTCATCGGCTAAGGCTGATGAAAAAAAATCGGTATCGGCACTAAAAAATCCATATCGGTCGACCCCTATATTGGAGTACAGCAGAGCAGCATCAAGAATATCAAATATTGGGGGGGTCAATTTGCCTATTTCTAATTATTCAGGGAGATGTCTATGGTGATTACGACCCTGCTCGTACGAATGGTTTTGCAGAGAAATTCACTCTTAAAGGGTTAGTTCACCCCAAAAAAAAAGTAAATTCTGTCATTAATTGCTTACCCTCATGTCGTTGGACACCCGTCAGACCTCCGTTCATCTTCAGAACAGAAATGAAGATATTTTAGTGTAAATCTGATGGCTCTGAAAGGCCTCCATTGGCTCAATGCACTTTACACTCTCAAGACACTTAAAAGACACTAAAGACGTTGTTACAAAGTCCATCTCACTACAGTGGCTCTACAATAACTTTATGAAGTGACGAGAATAGTTTTTGTGCGCAAAAAAACCCTAAATAACGACTTATATAGTGATGACGATTTCAAAACAAAGCATCATGAAGCTTCAAAGCGTTATGAATCAGTGAGTCGATTCAGCAGTTTGGCGGTTTGACATGCGATCCGAATCATGATTCGACTCACTGATTCATAACGTTTCGAAGCTTCATGAGGCCGTGTTTTGAAATCGTCATCACTATATAAGTCGTTATTTAGGGTTTTTTTGCGCACAAGAACTATTCTCGTCACTTCATAAAGTTATTGTAGAGCCGCTGTAGTGAGATGGACTTTGTATCGACGTCTTTAGTGCCTTTTAAGGGTCTTGAGAGTGTAAAGTGCATTGAGCCAATGGAGGCCTTTCAGAGCCATCAGATTTACACTAAAATATCTTCATTTGTGTCTGAAGATGAACGGAGGTCTGACGGGTGTCCAACGACATGAGGGTCAGTAATTAATGACAGAATTTTCATTTTTGCATGAACTAACCCCTTTAACATACTAGTTTTATAATCAATTTATACGGTCACCAGTCCAGGCCGAGCATGTGGAAAATCGTCCAATTCTGGTCCCTGGCCAGGTTTCAATTTAAATATAGTGTCAATTTAAATAGTTTTCAATTTAAATATATTCAATTTAAATCCACCCTGATTAAAATCTACTAGAATTCTGATTTGTGTAGTTTTAAAACTGCCATGAATAAAGATTAGGACATGAAAGCACAGAGGCAGAAAATGTAAAAGAGAGAGAGAGAGAGAGAGAGAGAGAGAGAGAGAGAGGAACAGAGCGAGACGGTGTGAGGACAAGGGTGTTTGTGCAAACTACAAATATTGCTGGCACACCTCTGGACAGAGTAATAACAGCAGAGATGAGCGTTGTGCTTTTGAGACCTCAGAAAGAGAGCACTCTCTCTCTCTCTTCCTTCTCATTCAGAGCCGTGGCTCCAAAATCACTCAAAATCCCCTCATTTTTACTCACATCACCCCTTGGCATTGATATTCCCCTTCAATAGAGGTCATTGGGTTAAATAAACACCCACGCCAGCGTAATATCGAGGCAAACAGAACAAGGTGGACAAAACCACATGAAATGGGATGTCACTGGTGTCAAATTATTGGGCTGGTGTCGTATAAAAAGGATAAACGTTGAAAACGATCTCTTGTTTGATTGATTAATTTAATTTCGCTGCAAGTGGGTCATTAGACCAGAGAGATAGTAACTGCGTGACAAATTTCAAGCTGTCACTTTACAAAAGGAATGAGAACGACTATTCGTGTTTATTCCTAACACAAACTAATGTGCCGCACAGGAACTTCATGTAATAATCCGATCATTTTGTAGCGAGTAGTAGTACAATAGTAAAATAAATGATTTTAATAACTTAGTGATAATATTCAGGGGGGAAACTTATCAGAACTTTTAGTTTATGATATTATCGTACATGCAATTTTGGGGGACATGAGCGATGACTGGAGGATGGGGAAATATGTCAGCTAATGACAAGATCTCCTCCTGGTTTAGCTCAAACAAAACCGTGCCGCATATTACCAAATGGCTTAATAAATCAAAGCAAATGACAAACAGATTTGGAGGAAACCATACCTCCTCTGGTCTGCCCAGCGCCGGGGTGCCAGTTAGAAGGATGGCGCGCTTGGCGTTCTGAATGATTGGCACCAGTATTTTACTACGAGCTGCGTTGCGAGATTTCAGGTAGTGGGATTCATCCACCAGGATAACGCCGAAACGTTGCTTGTTCAGGGCCTCCAGCAGGGGGCGTGCGTCCGTCGTGAGCAGTCCGTATCCCAGTATTGTCACTTTGCTAGTGCTGATACTCCTGCAAAACAAAAATAAAACTACTTCAAATTTATATTCACTTTCTCAATAAATGCACCAGGTCGTCTTGTCTGTTAATGTACGTAAAAAACAGCTCTCTCTATTTCTGCTGATGTAACCAAGGATGTGGAAAAAATTATATTAACATTAATATTAGTTTTAAAAATACCAGACGTACTTGGAAAATGCATCAAGTTACAGATATTTTGCAGATTCCATTATTAAACCGTTCACTCTTTTTATACACTCACCTAAAGGATTATTAGGAACACATACTAATACTGTGTTTGACCCTTTCGCCTTCAGAACTGCCTTAATTCTACGTGGCATTGATTCAACAAGGAGCTGAAAGCATTCTTTAGAAATGTTGGCCCATATTGATAGGAGAGCATCTTGCAGTTGATGGAGATTTGTGGGATGCACATCCAGGGCACGAAGCTCCCGTTCCACCACATCCCAAAGATGCTCTATTGGGTTGAGATCTGGTGACTGTGGCGGCCATTTTAGTTCAGTGAACTCATTGTCATGTTCAAGAAACCAATTTGAAATGATCGGAGCTTTGTGACGGTGCATTATCCTGCTGGAAGTAGCCATCAGAGGATGGGGACATGGTGCTCATAAAGGGATGGACATGGTCAGAAACAATGCTCAGGTAGGCCGTGGCATTTAAACCATGCCCAATTGGCACTAAGGGGCCTAAAGTGTGCCAAGAAAACATCCCCCACACCATTACACCACCACCACCAGCCTGCACAGTGGTAACAAGGCATGATGGATCCATGTTCTCATTCTGTTTACGCCAGATTCTGACTCTACCATCTGAATGTCTCAACAGAAATCCAGACTCATCAGACCTTCAGTCTTCAACTGTCCAATTTTGGTGAGCTCGTGCAAATTGTCGCCTCTTTTTCCTATGTGTAGTGGAGATGAGTGGTACCCGGTGGGGTCTTCTGCTGTTGTAGCCCATCCGCCTCAAGGTTGTGTGTGTTGTGGCTTCACAAATGCTTTGCTGCAGACCTCGGTTGTAACGAGTGGTTATTTCAGTCAAAGTTGCTCTTCTATCAGCTTGAATCAGTCGCCCATTCTCCTCTGACCTCGAGCATCAACAAGGCATTTTCTCCCACAGGACTGCCGCATACTGGATGTTTTTCCCTTTTCACACCATTCTTTGTAAACCCTAGAAATGGTTGTGCGTGAAAATCCCAGTAACTGAGCAGATTGTGAAATACTCAGACCGGCCCGTCTGGCACCAACAACCATGCCACGCTCAAAATTGCTTAAATCCCCTTTCTTTCCCATTCTGACATTCAGTGTGGAGTTCAGGAGATTGTCTTGACCAGGACCACACCCCTAAATGCATTGAAGCAACTGCCATGTGATTGGTTGATTAGATAATTGCATTAATGAGAAATTGAACAGTTGTTCCTAATAAAAAACCTAAAATAAAATAAACCTAAAACCTAAAAATAAAATAATAAACCAAAATTGATTCAAATACCTTCAACATTTTCTCACATTATCAGTTTATTTGCTATAGTTATAAAAAAAATGGTAATAAAATATGTCAACAACTCATTAAACTGTGATAGAAATGGATGTAATGGATTATAATCAACTAATCAGCTGTTAAATGCAAGTACACATTTAGATAATACCAGTTTAGCTCAACCAATGAGCAAGCACTGGTGAACTTTGTTCAGTCTGTGGTCGCATTAGCAATTAAAGAAGAAACACTTCAGCAAAACATGGTCAGGTCAAAGTGTTTGAATCATTTTGGTCCCAAATTTGTAAACAAATTTACTGGTAATCAACTGTATGAAGAATTTTTGAGTATAATATTTCACAGTTTACTTTATTTTGTCATCCACACTTACATAAAATAACTATAGTGTCCTGCACCTGGAGTCTCAATAATTTTTGGTTTGACTGTATATATTTTACGCAACAAATGTCATGCAACATCTTCATGTTGATGTTTACAAAAATGTAGCTGAAATGTAGTGAAAATTTTGTATTTTCTTAGCGATAGATGCTGTTTACACCAAGTGAAAATAGTGTATTTTCTTAGCAATGGATGCTGTTTACAATAAGTGAAAATATAGCTAAGTACAATAAGTACAATAACTTAAAATACAATAAGTGAAAATAGTGTATTTTCTTAGTGATAGATGCTGTTTACACCAAGTGAAAATAGTGTATTTTCTTAGTGATAGATTCTGTTTACAATAAATGAAAATAGCAGCCTTTTCTTAGCTATATTTATATAGTTATATATATTTAGTTAAAATCTATTTATACTTTTAAATATTGGCAGATACTATTTGCACCCAGTGTTGGGTGTAACTAGTTACTAAGTAATTACCGGTAGTTACTGTAATTGAATTACTTTCCCCTTCAAAAAGTAAAGTAAGGGATTACTCTTATTTTTTGTGTAATTTAATTACAGTTACTTCACATGTAATTGTTCTACAGTCTATACACAGTATTTAGTTCAATTATATATAACACAATAGTGGAATTAACATCTAAATTTAAAGTTAACTTTAAAATACATGTTTTTATCTATCCTTCTCATATTTGTAATACTTTGGTCAGTTAATAAGAATAATTGATGTAGTTTTATATGATGTATTTGAATAAATTAAAAAGAGCCGTTTCATGTCTATCCTTGAATCACTTAACTAGTCGAGATTGATATAGGATTTAGAAAGTAATTATAAGTAATTAAATACTTTTTGGAGAGAGTAATTTGTACAGTAATCTAATTACACTTTTGAATTAGTAACTAGTAATTAATTACTTTTTTAGAGTAACTTACCCACCACTGTTTGCACCTCAGTATTGTTGTAAATTAACAGGATGCAATAATAATATAGTGTAAATGATTATATTTATTAAAATTATTAAATGGATTACACCTTATTGGGACAATAAAGTCCTCCCCACACCTATCCCTAACCGATAAACTCTTTATAATTAAATACATATTAGACACTATTTTCACTTTTTTAATATTTTCAAAAATAATTTCTTAACTTTCCGATCTGATATGTGATGGGAAAAAGGGTCAATTCGAGCCAATTCGCGTCAAAACTTTCTGCCACGTGCACTAGTGGTATTATTCACAATCCAGATCTGGGGCCTCATTTATAAAACTTTGCGTAGGATTTGCGTCAGAAGTGGCGTACGGATGAAACATAGGACGTGCGTACGCACAGAAATATTCGGATTTATAAAACCGTGCGCACGCACATCCTACGCAGTTTTCCCTTAATAAATCACAATCAATTCTAAATGTAGCGCAGCTTTTGCGCCTTCATGTCACGCCCATAGTTGCCCATAATTAGTCTGTGTAACGCCCACAAGTTAATATTCATCAGTTGCGAAATCATGACAAACACAGAGAGGAAATCAAAAAACGTAACTTCACTCAATGTGAAGTAGAAATTATCATTGGCAAGGTGGAAAAGAGGAGAAAAAATTTGTTTTGGAGGGCACAGTTTGGGCATTACTAATGCCAAAAAGGCACTTGAGGTGCAAAAGGTTGCAGACGCCGTAAATGTTGTCGCCTCACAACCTCGGACCGTGGCCGAAAAAAAAAGAAATGGTCGGACATCAAAGTCGAGGCAAAAAAAGCGTCTAGCGCTCCATCGCCAGAGTGTGTCTGCCACGGGTGGGGAAAGGGGACACCGGACTAGTGTTAGACTGATATATCGGGCCGATATTTGCGATTTTTACATGTATCGGCATCGGCCGATATATTTTTACAGGCTGCTGTGTTCGCCGATATTTTTTTCAAGAGATTAAGTTAAGTGCACCTAAGCATTAAATGACTAGGTTGTAAATAGTTTTAAAAGTATAAAAGTTAACTATAGTACAGTCAGTGTGCACTTTATTATGCTGTTTGCTTGTTGATACTGTGTGCAATAGTGTAATTATTTTATTTATGCTTAAATATTTATTTTCAGAATTTAGTTTTACCACTGAACTCTTTTTTTCTTGTTCTACATCACCTGCTTTTACTATTTGTAAAATATTGTTTTTTTTAGTTCAATAAATGTTCCTTTTTTAAATTTTAAATAGTTATCCTGATCATTGTGTCATTTTTATGATGTAAATTGAGGGAGCAAAAGCAGTATCGGCTCCAAATATCGGCTCAAGAAAATCGGCAGCTCGTATCGCTCATCGGCTAAGGCTGATGAAAAAAAATCGGTAACGGCATCGGCACTAAAAAATCCATATCGGTCGACCCCTACACCGGAGCTGACCCCTCTTGATGAGAGACTGGCGGCAATTATTGGGGAATCCCTATTAATCCCTATCCCTATCATCTACGTGGAAATGGGAAATAGTTCAGTGCAAATGTAATTTCATGCAGTTTTCTGAATGGTTGAAACATACGTCATATGTTATTTTATCGAAAATAAAACAAACTAAAGGCATTTGCATGAATACCATGATTCCGTAGCTGATGAAGAAATTTTTACTATGAAAACAACTTTCCCCAGTGGACAATTAATACATCTATCTATCTATCTATTTATCTATATATCTCCCTAATTATCTATCTATCTATCTATCTATCTATCTATCTATCTATCTATCTATCTATCTATCTATCTATCTATCTATCTATCTATCTATCTATCTATCTATGAATATCAGTTTTGTACATTATTTCGTTCTGTTTACCATATTATTTATGAGGATGAATTGCATAACATGCCAATATTGTTGCAGAACAGATTTTTTTTTTTGCATTTCTGTTGTAATTTTCGTTTGATTTTGTTTGTTTTACACTGCAGATCGATCAAACGGGTGTTGGTGTAGGCTGTTAATTGTAATACGTGCTTTGTGAAGTCTTCATGTTTATTTATGAGAGGCATAGCCATTTCTTTTACACAACGGTCTGCAGTTTCACACACTTTCACGTGTTTCTTCCATCTGCCGACGGTGTCGCCATTTCTCATTTCACCCGATTTTGTGCGTACGCCTGGGTCAGAGCTTGCGTGAAGGACCGCACATTTTCCCGTCAAGTTTGCTTTTTATAAATACCAATTATTGCGTAGAGAGCAGCGTACGCCTTCTTTTGTGCGTACGCAACGTTTATAAATGAGGCCCCTGGTCAGTGGGAGAAATTAGTGGAAATTGCAACTGCCAACAAGTGTCTATTTGCACTTAGTGCACTTTTTTTTTGTATTAAAACCAATTTTTGCTCACAACACACTAGTAAGTCGTAGCTTACAAATTCGTCACAACAGATACTGTGTACACTGTGTACACGCCATATTCATAATAGATATGAGTGTTTTTATCGGAGCCACAAGGTCGTAAAAGCATTTTACGCTTTTTAGCCTCATAGTTTTCAGTTACAGACTGTGTAAAGACGCCAACCGTATGCTGAGAGGAAATGATGTTTGTGCACTATGAGCCATTAGAGTTAAAATATCATTCACCATGTTGACAGGCCTTCATCAAGCTCGGAGGGAGATGTTGCCATGGTAACGACTTTACAGGTCGACTCAACCCCGGGCCAGAATTCTCAGGGTAAACAGAGCAATTTGTGAGCCTCTTTTTAGAAGCATCAATAGCGGGCAAAAAGACAACATGACCCTCTGACTGCATGGGATGTACAATCAATCCCAGCATCCTCTGTGGAAGGGCAGCTCTCATAAGCTCTCTCTGTATCCTAAGATAGCGCTAAAGTATTCTTCATGGAAGATTCGTAGCTGTTAAAGGTGAGATAATTTAGGATTTGTTTAATATCTCTCTGGGGAGGTGATTTGATTTCATATGTCTGCAGTGTAATTGTGGTATAATTATGTAGTCACTGAACAGGAGATTTTACTTCTGTTTTGTATTTCTACAGGCGGAAAATCTGCAAGAATGGTTTTCATAACTTTCTAAAGCTACTCATAAAAATGTGGCACACAAAGAGGAATAGATTTCTTTCTAACTTTTCCGGAGGCTTCTGCAAAGTCATACTCAGTCATAAATTTCATGAATCAATTTTGCCACTCTGATTAAATTCACACACAGTCTGAAAGAATCAATCTTTCATTTTGAGAAGAAAAAAAATCTCTGCCACCAGTACAGACGTCCTCTAGTACGGTCCACTGGATCGCAATGAATTACGAACTGATGTCCTTTTTTTTTGGTCAGAGACTGCAAAACAAACTTAAACGATCGATTACCCAAGATGCCCATTGGGTGTTTGGCAAAATGTAGCAAATATTTACAAGGCATTCAACTTTCTCCACTTTAACAACACTAAGATGTTTTTGTGAAGTTCAATATTTAAATTAATATATATATATATATATATAATATAGAAAAATATAACGCTTAAAATAGCACGCAATGTTTTCCAGATGGTGTACGTTTAAAAAATAGTTGAATAAATACAAATAATAATGAAAAAAGTTATTTTATATATAATTTTCATCTTTTACATTTAAAAATCTTTTATATTAAATATTTAATTTGTTTGGAAAAAAAATAATTTTTTTATTTATTTATATTTATATATTTTTTTAAATGTATATATTAAGTTTAGTGCTGTCAAATCGATTTATCATGATTAATCTCATCTAACAAGTTTGTGTTTATATAATATATGTGTGCTAGTGGTGTCAAATCGATTAATCGTGATTAATCGTATCTAACATAAGTTTGATTTTAAATAATATATGTGTGCTACTGCTGTCCAATCGATTAATTCCGATTAACCGCATCTAACGTGCTAGAGCTGTCAAATTGATTAATCGCAATTAATCGCATCTAACATCCGTTTGTGTCTATATGATGTGTGCTAGAGCTGTCAAATCGATTAATCACGATTAACCGCATCTAACATCCGTTTGTGTTTATGTGTGTGCTAGTGCTGTCAAATTGATTAATCACAATTAATCGCATCTAACATCCGTTTGTGTCTATATGATGTGTGCTAGAGCTGTCAAATCGATTAATCACGATTAACCGCATCTAACATAAGTTTGTGTTTATATAATGTGTGCAAGTGCTGTAAAATTGATTAATCACGATTAATCGCATATAACATCAGTTTGTGTTTATATGTGTGCTAGTGCTATCAAATTGATTAATCGCGATTAACTGCATCTAACATACGTTTGTGTTTATATAATTTGTGCTAGCGCTGTCGAGTCCGATTAACCGCATCTACCATGAGTTTGCTTTTATATAATGTGTGTGTGTGTGTGTGTGTGTGTGTGTTAGTGCTGTCAAAACGATTAATCACGATTAATCGTATCTAACATAAGTTTGATTTTAAATAATATATGTGTGCTACTGCTGTCCAATCGATTAATTGCGATACGTACGTTTGTGTTTATATAATGTGTGCTAGAGCTGTCAAATTGATTAATCGCAATTAGTTGCATCTAACATCCGTTTGTGTTTATGTGTGTGCTAGTGCTGTCAAATTGATTCATCACAATTAATCGCATCTAACATCCGTTTGTGTCTATATGATATATGTGTGCTAGAGCTGTCAAATCGATTAATCGCAATTAACCGCATCTAACATACGTTTGTGTTTATATGTGTGTGCTAGTGCTGTCAAATTGATTAATCGCTATTATCCGCATCTAACATACGTTTGTGTTTATATAATGTGTGTGCTAGTGCGGTCAAACGGATTAATCGCTATTATCCGCATCTAACATACGTTTGTGTTTATATAATGTGTGTGCTAGTGCGGTCAAACGGATTAATCACGATTAATCGCACCTAACATACGTTTGTGTTTATATAATGTGTGTGCTAGTGCTGTCAAACTGATTAATCGCGATTAACCGCATCTAACATACGTTTGTGTTTATATGTGTGTGCTAGTGCTGTCAAATTGATTAATCGCTATTATCCGCATCTAACATACGTTTGTGTTTAAATAATGTGTGTGCTAGTGCGGTCAAATTGATTAATCGCTATTATCCGCACCTAACATATGTTTGTGTTTATATAATGTGTGTGCTAGTGCTGTCAAATTGATTAATCGCGATTAACCGCATCAACCATAAGTCTGCGTTTATATAATATATGTGTTAGTGCTGTCAAATCGATTAATCGCATCTAACATACGTTTGTATTTATAATATATGTATTAGTGATGTCAAAAAGATTAATCGCGATTTATCACATCTAACATAAGTTTGCGTTTATATATTAATAATTGTATTACACACACATATATATATATATATATATTAGGGCTGGGCAAATTAACGCGTTAACGCGGACGATTAATTTTTTCAGCTTAACGCATTAAAAATATTTAACGCAAATAACGCAGCGTCCGTTTTTATATCCATTTTTGCTTAGCGTTACATGATCATCACGCTCTTATTCATGTAAATGCTTCCAAGCGTGACAAGACACAAGAGAACACACTGTATGCCAATGTCCTGTGTGTGTGTGTGTGTGTGTCAGTGTCCTGTCTGTGTGGATGCGTCTCATGTCGCTAATCAAGTGACACACACACACACACACATACACACACACTCGACGCATAGATAGACTCGCGTCAGTTTCCTGCTCACATCGAGTTCTCTTTTGCTCTTGAACAAACAATAACACAGAGGATTTGGAGTATTCTCATATTAGGAGTCTTAAATTAGTTAAATAACGTCTTAAATGAACTTAAAGAGTTGTGAGGAAATGAGATGCGCGGGACAGCGCGTGAGATCCGCGGCTGTTCTTAAAGTGACAGTAGCACTGATGATGCCTGTCATTAATGTTCATCAAAGAACAACGGGAACAGAGAAAATTTTAGCTTTAATGATGATTCATCTATATTTAATTTATTATTTATGCAGTTAAGAAAGATAACTATTACATTTCTGTATACGTATAACAGGGAAGGCCATGGGTAAATATAACATTTATTATTTTGGGTTTATGTAAAGATTGTTTTAAGTTCACTTAAATTAAAAGTTGTTTTTTTTTAAAGCCTAATAAATGTTGAAATTGGGAGCTTTCAGTTATACTGTAATGTAACGTCATTAATGTTTCATAGACACTTTAGTATCAGTGATACTGGCCTTCATTCATAAAAATGACAATACAACACATATTTAAAATATGCTGTCTTTAAATTGTTTATAGCCTACATTAATTTGGAGAGTAACTGAAATTATTACAATATCAAAATATTAAAAACGTAAAATATTAAAAACTTGCGATTAATCGCGATTAATTACAGAAAAAAATGCGATTAATACGTTTTTTTTTTAATCGATGCCCAGCACTAATATATATATATATATATATATATATATATTATAATATATGTGTGCTAGTGCTGTCAAATCGATTAATCGCATCTAACATAAATTTGCGTTTATATAATATGTTTATAATTTTATTTTAGATTAAGAATGAATTTCTCAATGGAGAAATGTGAAAGAAAATGTGATTGTCACTTCACTTTCGTGTTGTCATACATTGTATCTGTCTTGCTTTCCACCAAGTTGATGTCTCTGGGGTCGAGTTCGGGAAGCCACTTCTCCAGCTCTTCAATCCAAGGGTATTTGAGGGATGAAGGTACCACAATCAGCAGAGGCCATTCCTGTTTGAAGATATACGCCACGGAAATGGCCTGGATCGTCTTTCCCAAACCCATCTATTGGTGAAAATGGTTAGAGGTCTTAGGAGTCTCTGGGAAAACGAATTGGATCAGAGTAGAGAAAAGGAAATGGCTCTTACCTCATCTGCAATCATACACCTGCAAAAGAGAAATGAAAACTAATAAGTCATCTCAAACTCACGCTTTCAGAGTATAGTGACGATGACCTATCCAGAACCCAGAACATCTTCAAGTCATTCTCTAAATAATTCCCCTCTGCATCACGTTTTTAATTTCTTCCCTAAACCAATGTCCGGAGGGGCATGTATTGATCCAGGCAATATTGTGAAAGCTGGGCTTCCTAGCCAGTGCACATTGCTCAATATAATTTGCCGCACACCTGAACTCAACGACCAATTTCACACTGGCAGCCAGACGGCTTGGAAAAACTCAATCCCGAAGCAGAGCCGCTGCAGCATACGGGTTTATTTAAAACGGCCATTCATTTCAGACCCCAATAAACAACTAATATAAGCCTTGTATCAATCAAGCTCCTCTAAATGAAATTTACCCAACACCCTGAGCTCAGCATGTAGTCGTTGGAGATATGAGCCACTTGAGTCCTAATCAATGCAGCAACAAGAAGTTAAAAAAGATCCATATTGTACACTTTTGTAGCATTACAGTTGTTTTTTTTTTCAATATTTGTCAACCAAAAATTTGAAGATGCTACACCCGCTCGATAACCTTTAGAATTAAACACTCTGTTTTTCTTACTGTACTTTACAAGTTTGCAGATATTTGACCATTTTGTTAATATCATAATTGGCAGATAACTGTACAATTCACAAAAGAGGTTAACCTGCCTAGTCCCAGACTTTATTGTATTTCCTCATCATTAGTGAATTTAAATATTTGAAAACAATTTAAATAAATATGAAATTAAATGTTAAAACAATATTAAACTATTTAAAAATATTAAATAAATATTAAAGGGTTTAAGTATAAAAAGATTAATAATAAATAATTTTAAATATTTTTTTAAAATGCATATGAATAAATAATCATATTACAATATTAAAGTGTTTATAATAAAGATAAAAGGAAAATTTAAGATTTTAATTAAAATATTATTATTTTAACAGCATATTATTGGCTGTTTTTAAGAAGCTGCATCTAAATAAGATTAGATACCTTTAATGTTTTTTTTTATTAATATGGAAATATGAAATAATTTTTTATAACTAAATTATACTCTAAATAAATAAAAAATTCAGCAGGTGGTATATTTGTAAAGCTCTCTTAATTGGTCAAATCAAAAAATCAAAAAACTGATTATATATGTTGATTTAACGCCTCTAAATGCCATAAAATTAAAGATCTTGGGTGAAAAATGTCCCTGTATGAATATATATACACTTTTGAGTAAAACATTTTTGCAGTTTAGCTTTAATGAATGATCTGCATTTTATATTATTCGCCTTTAAATTTAATAATCATATTACAATATTAAAGTGTTTATAATAAAGATAATAGGAAAATTAAATAAAGATTTTTTTTAATATTTAAGTCTTAAATCATTAAATTACAATTATTTTGAACTAAGTTTGAACTATCCCTTTAGTATTTGTTTTTAATTCATATAGAAATATGAAATTATTGTTTTTAATGAATAGATACTCTAAATAAAAAAATTCACCAGGTGGTAAATTTGTAATGGCTTTCTTTATGGATGGGTCATTGAATTGGTTCAAAGCGTGGATTCATTCAGAAACAAAACAGATATGTCGATTTAACGCCCCCATTATAATTGCCCATAAAATTAAAGATATTGGGTGAAAAATGTCCCTGTATTAGATTAGATTAGATTCAACTTTATTGTCATTACACAAGTACAAGTACAAGGCAACGAAATGCAGTTTAGGTCTAACCAGAAG
Organism: Gobio occitaniae; assembly: GCA_033150135.1. NCBI lineage: Eukaryota > Metazoa > Chordata > Actinopteri > Cypriniformes > Gobionidae > Gobio > Gobio occitaniae. The sequence goes on along the minus strand of JARQWZ010003345.1, from coordinate 61,106 downwards.
TGCAATAGCAGCAAGTGCAGGATATACAACGTTTGCATAAGTGCAGGACATGGATATGTACTGAGTATATATAAATATATCTATAAATAGAGAGATGGTTATTACTATAAACAGAATTTACAGGTGAATATGTCCCGTGAATAATATACAGATGGCTTTTACTATAAACAGAATTTACAGGTGGATATGTACTATGAATATAATATACAGATGGCTATTACTATAAACAGAATTTTACAGTTAGAGGTATACAATGATATGTTAGGCTAAAATGAGGAATATAGCAGTGGATTAAGGTAGTGCAATAAATTATGGACAGAAGCTATCCGAAAAAAAAAAGTGTAAAGTGCAGTGGAAAGTGGTTGCATATTACAGTTAGAAGTACGGTGCAAAATGCAAATGTAAACAGTTGGTACTGTAAAAACAGTCGGCAGTGCAAATGAGCATAATCCAGTTACGGTATGGTAGTGCAAAATGCATAAGTAAACAGTTGTTACTGTAATAAACAGTCGGTAGTGCAAATAACAAAGTGAAGGCAGATGTGAGGTAGGAGAGTTAGCAGTTTATGAGGGAAGTGGATCAACGGGGGTTTGAGTTCAGTAAAGAGACAGCTCTGGGGAAAAAACTGTTCTTTAGTCTGCTGGTCCTGGTCCGGTGGATCCTGAAACGCCTGCCGGAGGGCAGGAGAGAAAACAGTCTGTGGGCTGGGTGAGAGGAGTCCTTGAGGATGCTGCGAGCTCGATGCAGGCAGCGTTTCCTCTGGATGTGCTCGATGGCAGGCAGTGGAGTCCCTGTGATGCGCTGGGCAGTTTTCACCACCCGCTGCAGTGCCTTGCGCTCCGCAACAGAGCAGCTCCCATACCACACTGCCACACAGTTGGTCAGGATGCTTTCTATTGCGCAGCGATAGAAGTTCACCAGGATAGCCGAGGAGAGCTGATTCTTCCTCAGTGTCCTCAGGAAGAAGAGGCGCTGGTGAGCCTTCTTGACCAGGCTGGAGGTGTTGGTCGTCCACGACATGTCCGCCGAGATGTGGATCCCCAGGAACTTGAAACTGGAGACACGCTCAACAGCCATTCCATTGATGTGGATGGTGTCATGTGTGCCTCTTGACTCCTTCCTGAAGTCCACGATGAGCTCCTTCGTTTTGGTGGTGTTGAGGAGCAGGTTATTTTCGGTGCACCATGTGGCCAGGTGCTGGATCTCCTCCCTGTAGGCAGTCTCATCGTTGTTGCTGATGAGACCAATCACCGTAGTGTCGTCCGCAAACTTGACGATAGAATTAGATCCATACACAGGCTTGCAGTCGGCGGTGAAGAGAGAGTAGAGAAACGGGCTTAGCACACAGCCCTGTGGTACACCAGTGTTAAGAGTGATGGATGTGGAGCAGGTGAATCCTGAACGAACATTCTGGGGTCTGTTAGTTAGGAAGTCCAAAATCCAGTTACACATAGAGGTATTGATGCCCAGGTCTCCAAGTTTGGCTATTAACTTGGTTGGGATGACAGTGTTGAATGCTGAGCTGAAGTCAACAAACAGCATGCGTGCGTAAGTGTTCTTATTGTCCAGGTGAGTGAGCACAGAGTGCAGTGCCATGGAAACGGCATCCTCTGTGCTCCTATTGCTGCGGTAGGCAAACTGGTGTGAGTCCAATGTGGATGGTAGAGAGTCTCTTAGGTGCTCCAGGACCAGCCGCTCAAAGCACTTCATAACGATGGGTGTGAGTGCTACAGGGCGGTAGTCATTAGGGCACCTCGGGTTAGAGTGTTTTGGCACTGGCACAATGGAGGTGCGTTTAAAGCATGTCGGTACAGCTGCTTGGGCAAGAGACAGGTTGAAAATGTCTGTAAAAACCTCAGCGAGCTGCTCCGCACATGCCCTGAGAACACGACCAGGGATGTTGTCTGGTCCAGCAGCCTTGTGTGCGCTGATCCGGCTCAGTGCCTTGCAGACATCTGTGGTGGAGAGTGTGATTGGTGGGTCAACTGAGGGTTTGAGCTTGGTGGCAGTTTCTCTGTTGTCTCTTTCAAAGCGAGCATAAAAGTGGTTTAGCTCGTTCAGGAAGTTGACATCAGTGGCTGCGGGGGTGGAGTGGGGGGGTTTGTAGTCACTGATGGCCTGAATGCCCTGCCACATGCGTCGAGGGTCAGAGTTGGAAAAGTGACCCTCTATCTTTAGCTTATAGCAGTGCTTGGCCTTTTTGATGCCCCTCTTCAGGTTTGCTCTGGATGTACTGTAGGCTTGTGCATCTCCTGATCTGAAGGCAGTATTGCGTGACTTCAGCAGGAGTCGAACTTCCCTGTTCATCCAAGGCTTCTGATTTGGGTATGTGGTGATCTGTTTCTGGGTTGTAACACTGTCAATGGTGGTATTGATATGATCCAATACAGAGGAGGTGTAGAAGTCAATGTCCGTGTGAGCACCACTGGTGGCTTGAGAAGCAAACACACTCCAGTCTGTGTGTAGAAACCTTTCCTGGAGTGTGGAATCTGCCCCCGCAGGCCACACCTTGATGGTTTTCATTGATGGCTTCACACGGTTGATGAGGGGTGAATATTTGGGGATGAGGAACAAAGAGATATGGTCTGACTGTCCCAGGTGGGGGAGGGGTGTCGCAACGTAAGCGCCAGCCATGTTTGTGTAAACATGGTCTAAGGTTTTGTTTCCTCTGGTGTGGCAGGAAACATGCTGGTGAAACTTGGGTAGCACTGACTTTAAGTTTGAATGATTAAAGTCACCTGCAACAATAAAAGCAGCTTCCGGGTGATCAGTCTGTTGTTTGCTGATGGCTGCATGAAGTTCTTTCATAGCAAGCTTGGCATCAGCATCCGGGGGAATATAGGCTGCAGTTATAATGGTGGAAGTGAACTCCCGCGGTAGATAAAACGGTCTACATTTAACCATGAGAAACTCGAGGTTAGCTGAACAATGACTCCCAACAATAGCAGAGTTTGTGCACCAGGCTTTGTTAATGTAAATGCACAATCCACCACCTCTGGTCTTACCGGAGCCATCTAATGTTCTATCCGCCCGGAGCGTGTGGCATCCCGCTAGCTCAATAGCGGTGTCCGGTATTCCGCCGTTTAGCCAGGTTTCCGTGAAGATTAGGACGTTACAGTTCAAAAGTTTCTTGCTGTGTGTGATGCTGAGTCGAATCTCCTCCATTTTGTTCACTAGCGACCGTACATTGGCAAGGAAAATACTGGGTAAAGAGAGCCGATGTGGGGTTAGCCTTAGCTTTAGCCTTAGCTTAGTTCTCAGACCTCCGCGTTTTCCCCGTCTTTGTTTACGATCTCGGCGCCGCCTGCGAGCACTTCCGCCCGGCCGGGTAGAGTGCATAGCCTCGGGTGTCCTAGCGATCTCAGGAAGGAGTCGAAGATTGTCCGTAAAACTGTCGGAAATTCGCAAACCAATATCCAAAATCTCACCACGGGTGTACGATGTTAAGGCACAACTATTCTGAACGAACAGACCCGAGATGAGCAGGAAAAATACCGCAAAATTGCATTATATATATATATATATATATACTCAGGTATACTCACTATATATACATATATATACTCATAAAGGGACATTTGGGACATTTTTCATCCTATATATATA